>CAKOAT010069599.1:478732-493400 GCA_932364175.1 Eruca vesicaria subsp. sativa | reverse complement strand
CAGTCACTATCCTCCCTTGTATTTATCCATATGTTGTAGTTATCCTAATCATTATAGGATTAGGATAATCATCCCCTTTATTGTTGTAATCCTTATCTCCTAAGGAATATGCTTATTCTCTTGTATGTATATATATGTATGTGCACGTGATGAATAAGATATACAGAGTTACAACCTTCTTCTTTATTCTATAACAATAATGATGTTCTAACTAACTGTATTAACTGTATTGGGCCTTGTGGAAGAAAAGCCAAAGCCCATGAATTATGAAACTAATGGATTCAACGATTCTACAAGTCAACTATCGACATCTACATTCCAAAGATGGTTCAAAACGTGTACGTTTTTTTCATAACTAAAATTTGGAGTTGTTCACCATCTTCCACAAACCCCTCTCTTTCTCAATGCCTCTCCTCTTCTTCTCACGTCGTTTTCTCATCTTCTCCACCGTCATCCCCTTCCTAATATCCATCGCTCTCTACCAACTCGACACCTTCGACCCATCTCATCTTCCCGCCGATGCACTCCTCTACTCTACTACTTCCATTCCTCCGCTTATTAACAACCAACTTCTCACCGGCGCTGAGTTTATCGGCGTCGGTCTTCTCAACAAGCCCGAGGATATCGCCTACGACATAGACTCAGGTCTTATCTATACTGGCTGTGTAGATGGATGGGTGAAACGAGTTAAGGTTATGGAGTCAGTTAATGACTCTGTGGTAGAGGATTGGGTCAATACTGGCGGTAGACCACTTGGTCTAGCTTTTGGACTACATGGAGAAGTCATTGTAGCTGACGCATACAAGGTTTGGTGGTTCGTGATTTTTTATAGATATTGAATTGTTTTGAAATATCTATTTATTTATTTGTGTTTGTTAGGGGCTGTTGAATATAAGTGATGACGGTAAGAAGACGGAGTTGTTGACGGATGAAGCGGAAGGAGTGAGATTTAATCTCACCGATGCAGTGGCCGTTGTAGATAACGGCGTTTTGTATTTCACGGATGCTTCTTACAAGTACGATTATAGTCAATCCAGCTTTGACTTTTTGGAAGGCAAACCGCATGGTCGGCTCATGAGCTTTGATCCCACGACACGAACAACACGTGTTCTTTTAAAAGATCTTTATTTCGCTAATGGTGTCTCTATGTCTCCCGACCAAACACATCTGGTCTTCTGCGAAACTCCCATGTCCTCTTTCTCTCTCTCTCATTACATTCTCTCTCTTTTTTTTTTTTGTATTTAATCATCATCATCTCAAAGTTGCTTTCTTGTTGTTCTCAGAAGAAGATGTAGCAAGTATTACATAAAAGAGGAGCGTGTGGAGGTATTTATTCAAAGCTTACCCGGTTATCCTGATAACATCCGGTACGATGGAGATGGACATTACTGGATTGCAATGCCTACGGTATTTCTTAGGAAACTGAAATCCCTTTTTGATGTTTATCACTAGTTTGTTGAATCAAATATTAGATTAGACGAAGAATTGCCTCTAGTTTTAACTAATCTTTTGTGCATATGTGTACAGGGAGTTACAACGTTGTTGAAGCTCTCAATGAAGTATCCAGTTTGGAGGAAAGTCACAGCCATGGCGGCTAAGTGGGGCTTCAATCTTATGTTTGCGGAGGATGCTGGCGTTCTACAGGTGGATTTGGAAGGGAAGCCCATTGCATTATACCATGATCGTAAAATTACTCACTTAACTACTGGAATCAAGATTGGGGAATATCTATATTGTGGGAGTCTATTGCATTCACGCATACTCCGACTACATTTCCTGAAGTATCCTGCACACAAGAGTCTTTGAAACATCAAGTTTTTCAGTTCAAAACAAAAAAAAAATCAACTTGTTATACATCATTTTAGCTGATAAGAGCAGCAGCATCAATGAACCCCACCAGGGGTTCATGATTTCAATATTTTAATTTTTTTTTTTTTTTCGTTTTGACTTTTTCCTTAAAAAAATAAAAAAAAAAAATAGAAAAGGGACTAATAGCGGGCCGCCACGTGGCGTGGGGCCCATAAAAACAGGTATGAATCGGTTCAGCAGAGTGATCCCTCACGAGCTGGAGTTCATCAAGATGTATTATTATAATATTTTTTTTATTTGGGGAAGTGTGTGAACCTTGGGATGAACTCTTGATGCTGATGCTCTAACAATGAAATAATGGTTGTGAATACTTGTGATAATACTATCTTTCTCTTTTGAGTTTTAGTAGGCAGTAGCATGAAACATTGATTCCAAACACATACACGGTGTAAGACACACTCTAATATAAAACCGGTTCTAGTTTGTGGAGATTGAAACAATTATGGTATGGAGAACCAATTATTCGGAGACGGGAAAATATACTAGACATAATTAAACATATTGAAACATTAGAGATGAAAAGGGATGTTTTGTTCAGCTGATCTCATGACCAGCATGCATATACACAAGTGGTAAAAAGATATAAATCTAGTAGAGTAGTTAGTAAGCTTTCAAATCAAAATCAATTGCTAATTGGGTATTGTCAAGAAAAAGACAAAGTGGTTGGATACTCATACATGAATTTACTTATATGAAATACTTCTTTCTATTTTATTTTACTTATCTGTTTTAAATTTGTGCATACAAATTAAAAAAATATTTAATTTTTTTATATTTTTGAAATAAAAATATCATTATATATACACCTAATCACATTTCAACCAATAAAAAATAGATTAACATATAAACTAATAAATTTTACATTAAAACTATAAAATGACATTTAATTAAAAACAAAAATTTTATTGAGAAATTAGGACGTACACCAAAGAACTTATGTGTATTTAGTGATTTACCAAATTCTACTATTTGCCCTTCGATTGTGTATTTTATGGACTCTGCTACCCCTATATTGGACAGTGTTAAAATCTATGGCTACATGTAGACATATCGACAAAAAGATGTTATTCTCTGCACCCAAATCTTCATCAAGATAAAGTTTACCAATTTTCTTAAAATTTTTAAAAAATTTGGAATTTAAAATTGTTTCCTATTTTCCTCTTTCATCTCTTTACTTGCAGCTAAACCCCGACCATTTCATCTATACTAATAATTTTGAAACTCAATTTCTTCTGATTAGAAACATGGATTACAGTTGTTTATCCTCTCAAAATAGAAGGAGTTGACGAGTTAGCACCACTTTGTTTACAACCGAAGAGGATTTTTCCAAGGAGAAGAACCAGTTGGTGTTAGGATAACACAGTATCAGAAATCTTGTCATACTAGACAAGTACTTTAACGCTCTTGAAGTGCGTTGATGTTAGCCGGGTACCTTGGTTTCACTGCTCAAATCCTTAACATGGTCAACCAAAGTTGTAAATCTAGAACTTCCGATTAGCTGGCTAATATCATATTTGAATGGCTACATATGTTGATACCCGTATAAGGGTAAATCAAGATATGTAGTATGCATGGTTTAGTGTTTAGGGCTTATTGTTTACGGTTAAGGGTTTATCGGTTAAGGGCTTATTGTTTCTAGAGATGATTTCTCCCCGAACCGATAAACCCTTAACTGTAAACAATAAGCCCTAAACACTAAACCCTACATACTACATATCTTGATTTACCCTTATACGAGTATCAACATATGTAGCCATTCAAATAGGATATTAGCCAGCTAACCGGAAGTTCTAGATTTACAACTCCGGTTGACCATGTTTACGATTTGAGCAGTGCAACCAAGGTAGCCGGCTAAACAGATATATGACCATGTTCAGAAAATCATCAAAATATGATTAAAAAATCATTTCGAAATACACTTTTCGAATTTGAAACATATAGAATTTAAATATTTACCCATGGGTTCATTGATCCATAGGGGGAGTTTTTGTTTAGATTAGATCGCTTGGGAATGATTTATTTGGGATTTTCATTAAATGGTTAAGGGTATAAAGATTAGTGGAGGATATAAGTGATTTAATTTTTTTGGATTCATTATATGCTCCAATAATCTTTATACCCTTCACTAATCTGCATACCCTCTACTATGTTAAGGGTTTTTTGTTCATTATATCCTCCACTAATCTTCATACCCTTCCCCATTTAATGGAAATCCCAAATAAATCCTTCCCAAGCGATCAAAACTAAACAAAAACTCCCCCCTATGGATCCGTGAACCCATGTAAATAGCCGTACAAGCAATTATTTAAACATCTTTCATGTAAACATCCAAATAGACTCCAACAATGTAAATAGCCGTACAAGCAATTATTTAGACGGTTAGGCACTTGTATAAGTACAGTTTGTAATCTTATTAAGATAAAATCAGTCCAAAGATATTGTCTATCTAAACATCCAAAGAGATATCCAACAAAGTAAATAGCCCTCTAAACAAATACTTAGCTGGTTAGTAACCATGTAAAGGTAAATACTACAACTGATATCTTTCATGTAAACATCCAAATAGACTCCAACAATGTAAATAGTCGTACAAGCAATTATTTAGCTAGCCAACTTCATTTTAATGAATCTGTGTGCATCGGTCCAGCGTATGGGGTTCAAGGGTTTATCATGTGGGATGTGNCATGTAAAGGTAAATACTACAACTGATATCTTTCATGTAAACATCCAAATAGACTCCAACAATGTAAATAGTCGTACAAGCAATTATTTAGCTAGCCAACTTCATTTTAATGAATCTGTGTGCATCGGTCCAGCGTATGGGGTTCAAGGGTTTATCATGTGGGATGTGAGTATATTGTTTAGGATTTACGTTTTAGTGTCAGGGTTTAGGGTTCAGAGGTTAAGGGTTATGGTTTAGGATTTAGGGTTTACGACATAGGGTTTAGGATTTAGATCTTAGGTTTAATGTTTTTTAGTTAGGGTTTATGGTCTAGGTTTAGGGGTTAGAGTTTAGGGTATATGTTTTCGTGTATAGGAGTCGGGCTTCCAGAAATAAATTCATATACATCACTAGGATATTAAAATTATGGACCGTTAATATTATGTTTGGATATCTTTCATATTGTTAACCGGCTCATCTATTTATTAATCTTTAATTTATACACGCTAACAAAATTGGTAGTCATTGTGAAAAAACTTACTATTAGTATTTGTGGATGGTTATTAGGACCAATAACCGTCCAATCCAGAGTGTACACATATGTATGTGTGGATGGTCACTACCACAAGTAACCGTCCAATCCCAATTGTAGACATATGTGTGTCCATGTTAGCAACTCACCTTCATTGTTCTGAGCAAACGTGGTCTGGTCTAGTCTACCAAGATTGTTCATTGGTTTAGGGGTTAGGATGATCTCTTTAACACAAAGTGGAGGACGGTATAGGGTTCATGATTTAGACAGCCCCAAAGTGGAGGACGTACAAATACACATCTATATACACATTTTTTGTAATTAGAGGAGGTAAATCTTTGGCCTTGATTCGTTTTTCCCATGCAGCGCTTGCGTCAGAAATTGCGTGGACAAGAAGGTTTCTGCAGTTAACACTATTTAAGTGTGTTTACCAATGCAATCTAATAATATTATCTAATATCTAAACAAAATCTAAAGAAATCTTCTACACCTATAAACCCTACACAGTACCTAAGTCCACGGAAATTGAGGACATTTCTGTCATCAACCATATACCAATCTCTACAACTTTTTGAGTCACGTACTGTTATTGGTATACTCTTAATTTGCACTTCTTTCATGGTTTTTGACCCAATTTACTCAATTTTATTCTACCACGACTATTAAATTGAAGCGGATATCAAATAGTCAACATGGTAACGAGTGGGATCGAACCGTGGCCTCTAGGAAGCTATAGGTGGCTTCTAAAAATATTCAGTGGTGGCCCACTAAAAATAAACAGACTTGATCGAACGCAGAATAATCATTTGCACGTTCCTACGCATAAATTCCATATTTCAATTAATTCCCTCTCATATCCTTCTCCTCCGACGTTTCCCCGGCGAAAAAGCTTCAGATCTCAGGTAATTCCACAATCCTCTCTCCTCCAACCATCTCCCTTAGCTTTCAACGATTCGTGAATCTTGCATCCATCTCTCTCGTTGATTTTTTTTTTCAGTATGGAGGGATCAGAATCTCGGAACAAACTACATTCCCGATTACGCCTATGGGAGTTCCCCGATCAGTACGTGATCGAGCCAGCTGATGGCTCAGGCGCTCCCTGTCTAGACATCAGCCGCGTCGACGCTTCCATGAAGCTCATCGGTTCGATTCTTCTTCCTCTCTTCCCAAACGTTTTCTTGAAATCAATTGTTTTTGCTTTTCTTAGACTCTTTTCCATTTGCGTCTCAGATCAAGTCTCGGAATGCAAATCCTTGCGTGTTCCTAAAATCCATTTGATATCTGGTGTGGTTGGGATTTTAAAGCTTCTTGCAGGTATAATTAATCATAATTGGATATCGATAGATATTCTTGGAAAACTATTTTAGATTGTGATGTTGTTGTTTTTGATTTTCAGGATCGTATTTGGTGGTTGTGACGGAGAGTGAGCGGGTTGGGTTGTTTCTAGGGCATCCTATTTTTAAAATTAGGTCGTTGAAGGTTCTTCCTTGTGATCATTCACTTAAGAACTCTCCTGAAGAACAGGTAAAGAAAGAGAATAAAAACTCTGTTGTATCAGTTTTGGTGTTAGTAGTAATGATGGATTTTGACTGTCAACGAGCATTCTGGCAGAAAAAGATGGAGTCTGAGTTCTCCAAGCTTCTTAGTGTCGCAGAAAAGACTACTGGGCTCTACTTCTCATATGAAGTTAACTTAACACTGAGGTAAATTGTTTTTTTTTCTTTAAAGGATCTTTATGTTGGTATAGGTATGTTGTAGTACGGTTATAAGGCTTGCACGTAACAATTTTATCTGAAAGTAGTCTAACATGCTACCTTTTAGAAAGACTCTGTTGCTTTTTCCTTTTAGTTTGATCATTTGTTTTGTGATTTTAGCTCGCAGCGCTTGCATGATTTGGGTGCTGAGTCTAAGTCGCTTCCTTTGTGGAGACAGGTGATCGTATTGCTACTTTTGTGAAATCGATCAAACTTCCTTTTTAACATTAATTACTTAACCGAACCTCGGCTGAGGTGCCCGCCATCACGAGTTCAAGTCCCGGCCACAGCGGATTTAACATGGTTTCCGTTTGGCCTTCAGGACCCCTTCGGGGGATAGTCGGGTCTCTAAATAAGCCCCGGACACCTGAGTTATCAAAAAAAAAAAAAAAAAACATTAATTACTCGTTCCATGTTGCTAGTTTGTGACTTCTTTGGTGATGTATCCTTTTTGACAGGCTGAGCCGAGGTTTCTTTGGAATAATTACATGTTGGAAGTTCTTATCGATAACAAGGTGAGTGTATTTCTAAGCTTCTCTAATCTTACTTTCACAGCTCCGTGTTTTTCGTACTTACAGAATATCTCTTATTTTTTTTCTTACGTTTGCAGCTTGATCAGTTCCTGCTTCCAGTAATTCAAGGGAATATCCTTTTTTATCAGTTGTTTCACTCCCTTGTCTTTTACTTACTCTACGTGGCTACGTTTTATTATTGAGTAGATCTTTCCTTAACCCTTTGTCACGTTTTAGTAGTTTTGAAACAGCTATTGGAAAAGATATTGTTGACATTACTCTGATTGCAAGAAGATGCACTCGGAGAAACGGTACATATTTCTCCCTGCTAGTCTTACCTGTACAATCCCAAAGAGTGAGAAGTTTTCACTATACTGTATTGATGTCTAGCGTGATTGTTTAAGTAGGTTTCTGGGACTTTAATCATTTGTTTGACTAATGACTACTATGATCTTTCTCTTAGATCACTATAACAAGGAATTCATCAGAACTTGATGGGAATTGCTTTTAGAATGGGATAGTTTCAATAGGTTTTATTGTATCGATGTCTAGCATGATTGTGAAGTAGGTCTCTAGAACTTCAGTCATTTGTTTGACTACTAGGATCTTTCTCGTAGATTACTATAGCAAGGAATTCAACAGTACTCGATGGGAATTGTTTTTAGAATGGGAAAGTTTCAATAGGTTCTAGATATGTAGGAGATGTATATGCCCTTGCCTGCGGGAAATTTAGATGACAAGCATCGCAGTGTGACTGTGACTTCCCCCTTGTCTTTGATCATTCCAAGGTACACGTATGTGGCGAAGAGGAGCTGATCCTGATGGCTACGTTGCAAATTTTGTGGAGACTGAGCAAATTGTACAGATGAATGGATATTCGTCATCATTTGTTCAGGTGTGGTTTTTAACATGCTCTCATTGTGATTTCCCTTATGCTGCAAATCTTTGAGCATTTTATATATTACCATTCACATTCTTGTATTTTTGCATACTGCTCTTCTCAATCCATGATTAATTCTTGATGTTATTTTACCTCCTCCATTTGCAGGTCAGAGGATCGATGCCTTTTATGTGGGAGCAAATCGTAGATCTGACTTACAAGCCCAAGTTTGAGATTGTCCAACCTGAAGAAGCTGTGAGTTCTAATTTCTAATTAAAAAAATTATTGTTCTTTACTTCTTTAAGTAATTTGCATTGGGTGCTTCTCTTGCAGACGCGGATAGCTGAGCGTCACTTTTTGGACCTAAGGAAAAAATATGGATCAGTTTTGGCAGTTGATCTTGTCAATAAGGTACATACTCTTTCAAATTGACATGATATTTGTCTCAAGATGTAGCCATTATGTTTGCGAGCTCTTCTTGGTCTTTATATTCCTCAATTGCTTCTTCTCTGATCAGCATGGAGGTGAGGGGCGCTTAAGTGAGAAGTTTGCTAGTATAATGCAGCACATTACTGGCGATGAAATAAGGTAGTTAATATGTTGTCTAAATATGCTTCTTAGATCGTTTATATCATATTGTCTCGAACTCATTTAAAGAGCTGCCTTCTCCTGTAGATACCTGCACTTCGATTTCCATCGCATCTGTGGGCACATTCATTTTGAGCGCTTATCAATTCTGTACGAGCAGATTGAGGGTTTTCTTGAACAAAATGGGTATGGACTTCTTTGAACAAATCCAGTTATATAATTTTGAAATAGAAATAATTATAAAAAATTGTCATGTGATTTTGCATTCTATGAATTACGCAGGTACTTTCTGGTAAATGAAAAAGGTGATAAGATGAAGGAGCAGCTTGGTGTAGTCCGAACAAACTGCATAGATTGCTTAGACCGTACAAATGTCACCCAGGTTAGTCTTAATAATATGAAGATGCTGCTCTTACCTCATTGGTCTTTGCTCAACCATGCTGCATACTTCCTGCCATGTGCAGAGCATGATCGGTCGAAAGATGTTAGAACTTCAACTCAAAAGGATTGGTGTTTTTGGCGCTGAGGAAACCATCAGCTCGCATCTGAATTTTGACGAGCGCTACAAAATATGTCAGTCTCTTGGCTTTTTATGAAATCTGATAAGGCAGTAATGAGTGTACAATTTAGAAATTTTGCTCATGTGCTTTCACCTTTCAGTATGGGCTAATCACGGTGATGACGTTAGCATTCAGTACTCTGGTACTCCTGCACTTAAAGGAGATTTCGTCAGGTAACTTTTTCATATGTTTAATCTCAGGTCTGAAAATGTCCTACCTTTTAAGGAAATATGCCAGTCAATTTAAGAAGGGAGTGTTTTGTATATTTACGTTACGAGCCATCTCATGTGTCTCAAACTGGCTCAATTTGTTAGGTATGGGCATCGGACTACCCAAGGTGTCCTTAAAGATGGTTGGAGCTCCCTCGTACGCTACTACCTGAATAACTTTGCTGATGGAACTAAGCAGGTCAGTGGATTTTCTCTTAGTAACTACACTTGTCCCTGGATCTGGAATGCGTCCTGACGCTAGTTCGGTTTTGGTTGTTTGCAAAAGGATGCGATTGATCTCCTGCAAGGGCACTACATAGTTGCTATGAGCAGAGACATGGCTCCTGTGCCTCAAAAGGGAGGCCTCGAGGCTGTAGCCGTAAGCATTCATAAATTAAGATTAAACCTATGTCCACCTCACTTTCTGAGCATATAAAGAATCCTAATTCTGATAACAATAGTAATTTGATTTCTCAGAACTTCCCAGTGGCATTGGCGGTGGTTCTGCTCAGTTTCTGGTTTGCAACAATGGCTCTGAAGCAAGGTAAGGCTGATCTATCTTTTAGCTGGATGTTTAGATTTTCTTTCAAATGTCGTCTAAATCTGGCTACAATGCTGAGCAGCTGGGAGTGATTATAAGCATAGGCACTTGTTCTTCTCGCTCCTGTGGACGGGCATCTGCGTGGGTGTCGCAGCACTGGTTAGGGCCAATGGACGGATCTTCTGCAACCGGCCACGTCTCCACAAACCCAGAGGCTGATTCATCTTCTTCTCCATTCGTGGGTGACCATTGTGATCACTAACTACAACACGGGGTTCAAGTCAGAGCCAAAAGTTTCCTCCGTTTATTTTTTTTCTTTTTGTATCAATGTTGGACCTTGTGACGCCATCTAGAGGCAATTGTCTCAGGTGGTTGACACCTTACTTTTTGACACCGATTACGTGAATCTTAATTCATTTTCGTTCTTTGTTTACTCAGAGGCTGATAAATTGTCTCGAATGACTACCCACAAGTCTCCCAAATTCAACTTCACCAACATGAACAGAAGCAAGAAGAGTAAAAGGACCGGTATTAGTAATAACTATCTCAAACATAATGACCTGATTCTTTGTCAAGTAGTCTTAAAAAGCACAAAGATCAAAGACGTTAACTTGTTTTCTTGGACGACGCTCTCTATCTTGATATTTTGGTTTAGACTCAAAGCTAGAAAAGGCATTCTTCAGGACGCAGTTAAGTGAAGCATATCTAGGCAAGAAATGTGTGGCTGGCTGCTCTGCGAGTAAGAGTTGCTTCACTAATCATTTATTCATGTGTAAGTCCTTTGTGACAATTTTGTAGAGTGAGGAGTGGAATTTGATGTTTATTTGACCCATTAAGCAGAGGTACTGTCAAGGATTGATCCATTTCAAAATCAATTTTTAAAAGTAAAAGATCTACCGTACAAAAATGGTTAAACTTCCTTACAAAAAGAATCAAAACTTTGGAAACAAACCAGAATAAAAAGCATACAACTTGGAATCTCTGACCTTGCTAAAAACAGAGGAACATAACAAAAAACAAAACAAAACTCTTCTTACTTTTCAGTTCAATCAGTTCCTTCACAAATCATCCAAAACGCCTTTCAGTAAATCCAACCCCTCGACAGAGATGCTCCTCCTCTTGTGTGACTTAGGGAACTCAACCCTAAGAGGCGGTTCCTTAGAGAAACAAACAACCACTACAGTAAGATTATCACAGCTATTACGTTGTAACGCTTCCTTGACCAGAGCTTGAGAGCATTTCTCAGGGTCATTATGCTGAATCAACTCCCTCCTCACCATCGTCACCGCGCACTGGCTACTCATCACATCCCAAAGTCCATCACACCCCATTATAAGAAACTCATCTTCCTCCGTAAGCACAATCTCCTCAAGCTCAGGCTCACAGCTGAGCGGACATAGCGAACCTTTAGTTCCCTTAATGTGCCAATCTCCTAAAGCTCTAGCCACCGAGAGCTGCCCGTTAAGGTATCCGTCGTAGATAACACCTCCGAGCTTCTCAATGCGCAGCTTCTCGGAAGTGCTGTTGGGTTTGTGGTCCTTGGATAACTCAATGGCTCTGCCTCGTTTACTGAGTACGGCTCTGGAGTCACCTGCGTTTGCGATGAGCATGGTTTTGTCCAAGATGAGGGCGGTGAGTGCGGTTGTGCCTGAGGATTTGTCGAGAGAAGGTGCATCAGCTAAAGCATGATCTGTTTTGACGAAGGCATTTCTGGTAGCTTTCTTGGTGTTGGTTGGGAAGTGTTTGTCTTGCGTTACAAGTTTCAGGATGTGATTCTTTGTGAATGTTGCTGCATCAATACCTCCATGTCCATCAAACACCTTCACAACACACACAAACATAGATTTCTATGATAAATAGGTAATCCAAGTCCTATATCAGATATTAAACAAAACAAAAAATCGAATATATATACATATATATGGTTTAACTCTACTTATTATTAAGTAATTTAAGAAGTAACCGACTCAAGAACAAATCCGTGAGACTTTTATAAAATTTCGATCTTAAGAACCTAAAGTAAGAACTTAATAATAAGAATAACAGTCTTATTAATATCTTAAGAAAAATCACTCAAAACCTTAAGAACACAAAGTAAGAACTCAATAATAAAAATAAAGGTATTATTAATCTATTAAGAAAAACCACTCAAAACCTTAAACTCTCTCAAACTCAATTACAAAACTCTCATAAGTTATGCAACAACCTTACATCTCTTTATATAGGATTAGGTTGCACATATGATTATGATCAGATATCAAGAATATTAAACTAGTTTGATTTTTGTATATATACCCCATAAAAAGCTCCTGTGGATGATCCAATATTGTCAGTGAGATCATCCACGCAGATGAACTCATCTTCCATTGACCGCTTTGGTCCTTTATCCGACCAACTTCCAGATCTGAACACAGGTTTGAATGTGGAGTTGTGTTCTCCTTCCGGACCACATCTCTTGTCTCCTTCCTGTAACATTTCATTTCACGTCTGATCAAAGCTACATTTTAGGAGGAAAGGGGAAGAATAAAGCAAAGAAGAGATGAACCAACGGAATCGATCAACCAAGCAGTGCTGTTGTAATGTCGCATTAGAGAAAGGTCCCTTGGAGGCTTGCCGGAGGAGCTCAGATGTGCCGCTTTGTTATCTCCGACCTCCAAGTTTTTAATCATCGGTGAAACTTCCGTCAACGATGCCATTTCCAGTTTTTTTTTTTCTTTCTTAGAATCATAATCTCTTTTAGTTATTAAATATAGAAATAGTTTTCTCCCTCCTTATTTTACTCACCAATTAGCTTTCTTGCTGCCACATGTGGTCTCCATTTTCAACTTTATTTATTTGAATACTAGGTGACCGGTCCGCACCCTGTGCGGGCAAAAAAATGTTCAAAAATTTATTATAATAGTGTATCGGTTTAGGAGTAGCTGACTACACCGTGTTTTGGAGAAACCCTACACCATGGAGAAAAGTCGGTACTCAATATTTGACATTGTATGAGAGGGTATAAAATAACGTACATGGTGCGAGCAGTTATTGTGTGTATGTATAATTGCAAAGTCTCAAAATAATTAGTGTGTTTTACGAAAATATTTTCATTCGTCATCTAATGGATTTGCTACGACTTCTTATGCAAAGAATTGACAGTTTTCGAAGTAACAGATTGTATATTATCCTGTGTAATTAGAATTATATTATATATGTGTTGTATTTTTTTTATTTTTAGGTGAATAATAGTATTATATTTAATTTTCAACCTTATTTTTGTACGCATATTAAAAGAAAATATAATAATTTTCAAAATAAGCTCCGAAAATATAAACTAAAATTATTATCCATAAATAATCTAAATTTATGAACTACAAAATCTCGATAAAGGTGTACAAAATCCATTAGACACCTGCAAATAAAAATTTTAGTTTGTAAGCCCTAAGACCGGATAAATTTCTGTGATAGATATAAAATAATTTCTGAATTTATTGTATCTGTAAATAATATTAAATTCCATACCGTCATAGAAATAGGCAAAATGATGGATGGTAATCAAATAAAATCTCTCTTCTACCTCATCAGTACCCATCTTCCAATACCTTGTCAAAAATAATATAAAAGTTTATATATGAAAACGGAAATTATTTGAAAAAGTATATTAAAATCACGTACCCTGACTATGGAATATTTTGGAAAACTTGTTTGTAGACAACATTCAATGTTTTGGTCTGCTGCTTCGATTCTTTGCCGGTTATTAGGATTTTTAATCCCTATCTCGACTTAACTCTTGAAAGTGCTACATAGAGCTGACCATGAGAGAATACTGACCTAGGCAGGAACAAACCAACACTTTCCAGAGTTTGACCTTGACTTTTGTTGATGGTCATCGCGAATGCCAATGTAACAGGAAACTGTCTTCGACGCATTCTGAAGGGAAACTTTGTGTCAGGTGGTGTGACAAACATTCTAGANTTGATGGTCATCGCGAATGCCAATGTAACAGGAAACTGTCTTCGACGCATTCTGAAGGGAAACTTTGTGTCAGGTGGTGTGACAAACATTCTAGAGATCCAAACCTTGTCACCCACAATATTGTTTCCGGTTATAATTCTACCTTCTATCACATGGGGCAGTAACTGAGTAACAATTAGCCTAGTACCATTACATAAGCTTTCAGCAACATCAATGTTACGGAGACACATAATAGGAGCACCCACCTTGAGCTTCAAACAATGTCTAGGCAGTCCAGCCACTTTAACACTGTTCAAAAACTCTACAGGATATACTACAGTTTCTTCTATGTCAACATCGGATGGGATAATACTGTCTGAGCTAAGGTAAACCTTCTCTTGTCCTGAAATTAAATGTAAATTCTTATCTTTAGTGACCTCTTATTGGTAGTGAAACATAATAGTAAATGATTGAACATGTTACCTGGCAACTGCGAGAGCATGTAATCATTTATTTTATCCACTTCATCATTAGTGGGAGTAAGAATGGCTCGATGTCTATATAAATCCTTATCTGTTGAGGTTTGAAAAGCTTGTCCATAAACCTCTTTTGCCATAGTATCAAT
>CAKOAT010069599.1:376833-473161 GCA_932364175.1 Eruca vesicaria subsp. sativa | reverse complement strand
TTAAAATCGAAAACATCAAATTTTACCCTCTGCAATGAGATAGTTAACAACAGCTGATTGAGAATAGCCAAGTAGCACCATCAGCTTGTCCGAAACCCATGTCTTCAAATCATTATTCGCCATTCTCACTGCAATTGCGTTGACGACATCGTATATATATTGTCAAAGAAGGGACATCGTATATATATTGTCAAGCTTTTCTAATGGTATGAGATTGACATCTTTGGCATTTAATTTCCAGCTTGTTTCGCAAGTTATCGAATATAAAGTTAGCTAAAAAAATACCAAAGAAAATTGAAAAAAATCAACCAATCAGATTGTCAGAATTTCTCTGAGAAGGCCTGTGTGAGCGACACGTGTCCAAGTGACTTCTCTTTTAATGTATAGGAGGATTTAGTATTAAATTTTTCTTATGGCCAAAATGTGATAGCTGCCTTGGCAGACAAGTTAGTGAAGAAGCGTTGTTATCTTTGAGTGAGTCATGGATCATTGTTGTTCACGCTTCTTCCATCTAGGGCCTTGAGGTGTTCAATGTGGCTTAGTGTATGAGCAATGGTTACGTTTGGATTGCTACCAACATGCTTTCTAGGGCACAATAAATAACGTTCAAGGGGTCATTTCACTGCGCTTGCACACTCCTAGTAGCTACGTTAATGGTTGAAATCCTTGCAGCTTAAGTTAATTCCAGCAAAGTAAATGCACTAAAGATGTCTCATAGATGCTTCACATGACATCAAACTATGTATGTATGTATGTAATAAACTCATGGTGATCTTGATTAACATCTCTGAAGATGTACAACAGAAAAAAAAATAAAAACTCTGCTTCTCAGCTCATGGTTACAAAAGGGAAGATCTCCCAATTTGCAGCTACAAAATACAAATCCAAGAAAGTCTTTGTGGTATGGTTTCTTATTAATAACTGTGTTCAAAATACAGCAGCAAAAACTGAGAAAGGCAACAAAGAAAAAGTTAAGTCAGTAATCATCAGAGAGAAACGAAGCTGCAGGGTCTTGTTGTTTTGCACCAACAGAGAAGAACTCAGAGATAACTTCAAGAGGCATTCCCTTTGTCTCCGGTACCTTGAGATACACGAAAACCCACGCTACAGCACAAACAAATGCATATATCCCAAAAACTCCTGCAAGGCCTAGAGATTTGAGCATGACTGGAAGAGTGTAAGTGACAATGATGTCACATATCCAGAAAGTGAGTGCACAGATGGTGATGCAAAGCCCACGCACAGAGGTAGGAAAAATCTCTGAACATAAGATGTTTGGTATGGCTCCAAAACCCATCACAAAACAGCTTAGGTACACCATAACACTAGCTGTTGATATCAATGCGTTTGCTGTGCCTCCAAGCTTCACCAAACTTGCTATCACCAGTGTTATCAGTGACAGTATTAGAATCGGGATTGTGGAGAGCATCAGAGACCTGCAATCACACTTGTTACCATTCATTCAGCTGAGAAAAGAGAAACACAAGAGAGAGAGAGAACTTGCCTTCTTCCAGATACATCCATTAACCTCATGGACACAAGAATACATGGAAGCATGAAGAGTGTAGTTAAAGAGCTTATGAGAAGTGATGAAGACTCTGCACTTATTCCAAGGTTTGTCAAAAGACTAGACACACCTGTCTCTTCTAGTATTTGAGGTGTATAATACATTACTCCATTTATTCCTGCAAACTGCAAACATACTTCCTCTTCTTCATTTGTTAACATTTTTTTTTAACTTTCTAAAAATAGAAAAAAGCATTACCTGTTGCAGTATCTGAAGACCAACTCCAACTATCAAAGCTCTCTTCACACCAGGTTCCTTCAGCTCTCTCCAGCCAGGACCAGCCTTAATCTCCTGTGGCAACATTGCAGTCTCTCCTTTAATTCCAGGTATCATTGAAGCTTGGCTTACAAGTGCAGAAGCCTGAACATATCCATTCTCCTGAGCAGGAACATGATCAGCTTCTGCGTTGAAGGAGAGAAGCGATCCACGTCTTGAAAACCCCATGTTATTGTTATTGTTGTTGTTAGCAGTCTCCTCATGAATATACATTCTCTGCAACCCTCCATTGACTCTCTTACCATCAGCACCAACTTTTTCATTGTACTTCCATGCTAACTGCCAACCACCACCTATGCTTGTAGCTGTTGCCGTCTCACCCACGTTAGCCATAAACAAGCTACTCTGTCTCCTGTGCATGGTCCCAGTGGGATGCTGGTTGAAGTCATCCGTCTCAGTGGTCTGTGGAGAAAGCAAAGGACTGTTCAGACTTTCATCTTGGTCAGAGCTGTCATCATTGTTCCTCTCTGGATCCCACTGAGACTCCTGCCTTCCTATTCCTACTATACTTCCCATATTTGGAAAGACCATGCTGCGAGATGATGATGAGTTCATGTTCTCAGAAGGAAGCTTCTCATGAATGCTGCCAAAGAGTGTGACCACTGGGTCCATGAGGGAAGATCCTCCACGTGTTAACATACTTCCATGTCGAGATGCTAATGCTAGAGAACTTTGTCCTTTCACTGGCTTAGCCATCCATGACTGTCCATCTTCAGGACCGTATAGTTTTATCTGATCTTTCTTTGGTTGTTCATGTCCGGTCTCGGTTTCCTCGTTGTCTGGACCAATCACATAGTCTTCTATCGACGTGTCTTTTCCTACACCAAGCCCTTCAACCAACAGAGCAAGCTCACCTAGCTCACACACATACACCTTGAGTTAGTCTAGTTTCTAAGTCACGTAACACAGTTGGATGAAACATTCGTCTTAGCCCCCAAATTTTATTATATATGTATATAGTTGTAAGACCTTTTTAAGAAAATTATTAAGATTAATCTTAAAATATTTATGACCCTTACTAAATCGTCTATGCCCCCAACATTTCAGGACCGGCCCTATCTGGCCATGTATCTAGATAATCTAGGAGATAAAAACCAAACCTGAGACATCTTCTCTGTCACGGAGTCTCTGAAGAACCAGTCTAGCTTCTTCCATACGACCTTTGCTGACAAGCCACCTTGGAGATTCAGGCAAGAAGAAAGCCGCAAGAAGAAAGGAGAGAATCGAAGGAATAGACAGAACACCAAGCATCAACCTCCAGCTAGGAGATTCTTGAAGGGACATTCCAAAGACAAGACAATAGGAGAGAAACATGCCACCAGATCCACAGAACTGAGGGAAGGTGTTGAGCAAACCTCTGATCTCAGAAGGTGCGGTCTCAGAGATGTAAATGGGGACGAGAGTGACGGCAAGACCGATACCAAAACCATCAAGAAGCCTTGCGAAAAGGAGAACGTATACATTGGGAGACCAAAACATGACGATGCTGCTTAGGAAATAGAGAAGAGAGGAGAGGATAAGCATTGAACGGCGTCCTACACGGTCAGAGACAGGACCAGAGAATGTTGTGATCATAGTGGCTCCAATAAGAGACATGGCTACGATTAGTCCTTCGATTTTTGGTTCTTTCTCTAAATGAAACTCTTTCTTTATGTAAATTACAGCTCCTGTTACCATATAGAATCAACATGATCAAGTATTGGTTTCGTATTAATGTAAAAAAAAAAAAAGGAGAAGAAAGATAGACCTGCAATGGTGGCATTGTCCCATCCCTGCAACATGTTCCCTATAGCAGCGGCCAAAGCAACAAGCACTACGCTCCTCATCTTTTTTATTTTTCTCTTTAAATGTGATATAACTTCCTAGGATCAACAATGCATTTGATAAAAAATCATATGTTTCTTCCTTCAAAACAAGATGCTGTGGTGTTTCAGAATCATGTCTTTTGAGAAACCAAGAAAGAGAGAGAGAGAGGAAAATAACAAGAGTTGTTAATGTGATGATTAATCAGAAGCATGCATGCAGCATTTGAGATGCGGTAATAACGGTAAGAGACAGAGAAAGGAAGTTGGTTGGTCAAGAGATGAGAAATAAAAGGGGGAAGGTAATGCAACAAACTTTCTCCTTTGATCGGTTCTTCTGTCAGCGCGAAAGTTACGACTCTTTTTATATATTTTCTGTAACGTCTCCACATGCTAAGATAGGTTCACCTCACAGGTCTATCGTCCTATCTCCATAATCATTTTTTTCTAAATATTAGTTGCATATCTATTTTCAGGATCCGACAAAATCGTAATGAATATATATACTGTAATTCTATGTGTTTACAAAACTGCTAGGGAACTGAGTGGATACAATACATATGATGTAATTCTATGTGATTACAAAACTGCTATGGATATGGATACAATCGGTATCTTAAACACATATGTACCACTTAAAAAGAGAAGCATTGATATGATATGTTTTCATTATAACTAGTGGTTTTCCCGGGCGTAGCCCGGGTTTTCTTATATAAATTTTTGTTTAATTTAATTTATTATATTAATTTTGAATATATATAATACCTATATATCAATTTTTAAAAATATAAATCATAAAATGAAATTTAAATTATTAAATTGTAAACGAACTAATAATGACAATAGATGTTATATGTTTTTGTTTTAATTATGCTAAGATTTTAAATAAATTTACATGATATTTGATCAAAAACTGTAATGTTTAGATGTGATTGCTTGGTTATTGTTTGATGAACTATTTTTGACAAACTGATGTATTTAATAATGTCTTTGTATAGATAATTGTTTTATTCTTAAAACTTTTGACAATGTCTATTATAGTATTTTTTTAATAAAATTTTGTTTTTGCATGTTGAAGCGGGTAATATTTTTCTCCAATTTACTGAACAAAAAACTATAAAATATCATACCTGGTAATTCAAATTTATATAAATTTATATTATTAGTTTAGTTTAAAATTTTAAAACTTTTTTGAATAAATAATTGTATATTTATTTTTGCCAACAATCGTATATTAAAGTAGTGTATATTAAATTTTGTAATATAATCATTCATAACTACAATAATGCTACTACACTGAGTCTAGAATACTTGATAGTTTTAAACAAAATTATATACTGAACTTTTTGTAAGCTTACATGCATTACAAATGCTTGCATGACATTTTGATAATTACTACAATTTGATTCTTGAATAATTATAGTAAACATGTGATAACATTTGGTGGGGGTTATTGATTCCACTATTTAATGGATTTAGAAAAACATTTGGATTTAGAAATCTTTGATAAATCTTATGATTTAAAATCGAGCAAATAGATTTAAGAATCAAATATATTGATTTCAAATGAAAATACCTTTTTACGAAAATCAAGGATATCCAAATTTTAATAAATCATATGATTTTAAAATCGAGCAAATATATTTAAGAATCAAGGATGTTGATTTCAAAATGATTTTAATTTTCGTTTCGTTTTGTTTTTTACTTTCGGTTTTAGAAGTGTTGTGTAATTCAGTTTTTCCTCGTTTTGGTTAAACTCTTGCTGGAGATTTTTCTTTTCTTTTAAACTCGCATTTTACGGAAATATTTTGGAAATTACGGATATTGATTTCAAAATGAAAATAGATCTAAGAATCAAGAATATTGATTTTAAAATCGAGCAAATAGATTTAAGAATCAAGGATATTTATTTAGATAATTCATATTTAAAGATATGAAAGTTGTCATCCATCTTGAAGAATATGTTGAAAGTGAGAAAGTTCCTTTTTTAATTTACGGGACTAAAAATATTTATTAAAAATCATATATTTGTAAAAATAAATAAAAATTCAAATAAAATTAAAGATTTTTATAATTGGACCTAAAATAATTTGAACAAATGATAGAATGACAAGTATCATCTTATGCCTCTATGAAGAGAAAAAACTCTACTTTACTATATAAGAGATGTATAAATATTTATTTTAGAAAAATTTAAGAAATATTTTATAAATAATAAATCATATATCACCATTACAATATAAATGCATATATAATATTAATAAAAAATAAACTAAATATAAGTGCATTGTAAAAAAATCACATTAAATTATATATATCATTTGTTCATAAATAAAAATATATATTAAAATGATTTGTAAATTTTCCTTAAAATAGAAAACTAAAAAAATAATAATGAAATAGAAAATTTGTTTTAATTAATGTTTAAATTTTTATTAAAATGTATTGGTTCATTAAGTAAACTAAAATTTGTTACATATAATAAATATAAAAATATCATTAAAAGAATGTGACACATGGCATTTCCCCCCCCCCAAAAAATGAAAAAAACCAACTTTATTATATAAAATTTCAGAGGATGTATATATTTTTTCTTTAAAAAAATAAAAAAATATATATACATCCTCAAGCCGAATAAGAATCAAGTTTTTATTGAAGAAAATATCATCAAATCTTTTTTTTTTTTTGCTATACCAGCCTCAGTTTTAGACATATGTATCTGTTTATTTATATTCCAAAAGTCATATATTTTTGTAATTTAAATATCTATTTTTTATTTATTAGAAATTTAATTTTTAATTTTCAAATGATCGTTTACATTGCACAAACTCATACTAATACACTACGGAATTTAAAAACTACAAACTCTATGTCCAGTCAGTTTTTACAGTTTATAAATTTTCTTATGTTTTGTAATCAGTCAGTTTTTACAGTTTATAAATTTTCTTATGTTTTGATTACAAAACACATTCAAAAGTACTTGTGGTTTTACTTTTTTTTTTTTTTACTTGTACCAGAAGAATTTACTCGCCTAACATCTAATTACTAGAATAGCGGCAAGTTACATTCTCACCCTCAGCACATCGGTCTGATTGCCTCTGACCGAGAATTGTCAATATTTATTTTAAATCAAACCGGCGTTAACACCCAACCCGGTCTTGTGTATTAGTTAGGGGTGGGCGCAAGGCGAGTACTTGCTATTTTGCATGTACTCGCGATTTGACTTGCCTTGTACGAATCTAAAATTTTCGACTTGTACTTGACTTGTTTAAAACGAGTACTTACTATTTCGAGTACTTGATGAAAAATAAACGACTTGCAAATTACTTGTCTTGCCCTATTACTTACTATTTACGAGTACTTGTGCACTATTTACGAGTTTTTCGAAATATTTAACAACTCCTAACTAAATAATATTCTGTTAGAAATAGACATGAAAATTTGTTTTGTTTATTTTAAAGTAGAATATTTGTTCATATTATAAAAACAAAATAAATTAAAAAATGCATATTATGGTATATAAACATTGTATAATGATCACGATAACAAGAATATCTTCTATAGATAAGTAACAAGTAATAACAAATCATATTACTAAATTTTTAATATTTGTTGCTGTGTAATTCTTGACTAGATAACGACGAGTATTCAAAGATCAAGATTGGATACAAAATAAGTAACAAATATAAGAAGAGTAGTGTGTATTTATGTCTAGTCCTAAATGCAAGTAAAAGAAAAGACAAATATGAAAAACTAATTAATAGATTATGTAACAAATAGCAAGTAATGGAACAAGTAGCGGGGCGGAACGAGTCAAATACAAAATATAATAATGATACTTGATACTTGACTTAGTCTTGCAAGTAATGAAAATTGTCGCCTTGTTACTTGCCTTGACAACACTGAGTACTTGAATTTTTAAGGCGGGTACGAGTCAAATACCGAGTTTAAGGCGAGTAACAAGTAATGATGTCCAGTCCTAGTATTAGTATGAGTGTGATTTTAAACCGGTATTTACGGTTTGACGTTAGAATAAAATCATAAAAAACCCAAACCGACTCTCGATCTTCTTCCCGCAACCTTCATAATCCATCTGCTTTCCCAATTCTCTGCTCCGAGAAGCTCCTGAAACCCTAGACGTCGACAGCAGGTAATTTTCAATCCAACAATCTCCAGTGAGATCTTGATTTTCACATAGTTATTAGTCAATTCTCTGTAGATTTATTCGTCTTTGATCAAAATCGTTGTCTACGGTTTATTGTAATCGAAAGCCTCAAGCTTTGACTTTTGATCTGCGCAGAGATGCAAAACTCGAGGATCCCACCGTTTACCGAATCGAAGAGAAAGAAGAATCAAAACCCAAAGCAACAACAACCTTTGACTCAGTTACAATCACGAATCTCGAAAAAGTCTTCAACGAGGATCAAACCGGACCAAGTTCACGCCTTTTCCCATCACCAAGACATGTTTAGTTCAGATTCATCAGAGTACAGAGCACTGAGGCGTAACTACTTGCTGCTAGAGGAAGAAAGCTTCACATTGGAGAGAGAGTTGAAGGAAGTGGAAGATGAGGTTAAAGCACTTGAAGATGAGAAAGTTGTGCTTTTGGATAAACTCGTTGTAATGGAAGGTTTAGTTGATCCTTGATTTGGGTCTTCAAGCTCCCTGATGGCTTATTCATGTGTTGCTTATGTACAAACAAACCCCTTGTAATGAAAGGTTTTAGTTGAATCCTTGATGATGCTTAAAGCTTAGCAACTTGTCTTGTCTGATGGCTCATTCATGTGTACTTTATGTACAAACCAAAGCTCCTGATGTCTCTCATTCTTGTGTAGCTTATGTACAAACCCGTTGTTGTGAAAGGTTTTTGTTCATCCTTGATGATGGTTAAAGCTAGCAACCTGTCTTGTCTGATGGCTCATTCATGTGTATACACACCAAACTCTATATAGTAACATGTTTCTTAGTACAGTTTTGTACTGTGAATCTCACTTCTTGTGTCTTTTGTCTTTACATGTTAATCAAAAGGATCCTCTTGTTGGGCACCACGTGTCTCTCATCTACACTAGGATGCTAGATATAGATAAAATAGATTTTCAAGAACTGCAAATGTGTGGCTGAGACTCGTTTTACCTCTTGAGAATCTGTTTCAGACCAAAGCCTAGTGCTTTCATCTTCTTTGTAACGGGCTCATGGCCGCGTCTCTGACGTCTCTTCCGACCACTTTGTGTCTTAGCCATGGTGATGAGTGTTGCAAACGTTCACCCACCTTAGGTCATTCTCTTGCGGTGAAGAGGAGGAACGTAATGGGTCACTACGAGCGTAATACAGTGAGGAGATTGGTGGTGACAGCTGCGACTAAGGGTTCTAGAAAGTCTAAAGAGAGTCAACCGTCTTGGGCGAATCCTGACTCGGATGAGCCACCTCCTTGGGCTAGAGAGGAAGGTCGTTCTTCTACTTCCCAAGAGAGCTTTGAGGTTCCCTTCTATGTTTATCTGCTTGCCTCAGCTATCACTGCCATTGCTGCTGTATGCTTCTTCTCCCTCTATTTTATATAACCGATTTATGTTGAAGATGTTATTAACTTTATGTATGTTTTGGTGAATCTAGATCGGTTCTGTTTTTGAGTACTCGAGTAAGAATCCAGTGTTCGGGGTGTTGGACTCTGACAGTATCTTTTATACTCCTGTGCTTGGGTTCTTTGCTTTTACTGGAATCCCTACGTCTGTGAGTTCCTTCTCTATATCTCTCTTTGATCTTTTGTGTTGTTTCATTAGTTGAACAAGTGGGTTCTGTCTGCAGATATTCCTATGGCTCAAATCAGTTGAAGCTGCTAATAAGGAAGCTGCGGAACAAGATAAAAGAGATGGATATCGTTAAAACTATGTGTGGGTTTTTGCAACTTTTACAGTGATTGTTGTTGTCTTCCTCCTCCACATACTTATGAAGCTACTTCTGCATTGTTAAAAGGGAGATTGTTTATGTACACAGTTCACTTCACTATATGTAATAACCCGCATGAATTGTTTTGTAAGTGATTCTATCAATGTCATGTTCCCAAGGAGTAAACGCAGCAGCAGTAGGTAGACAAGTAAACTAGTTAGTGGTAGAAGCTGCCTGCTATTTAATACTCATTTTAGGATTCCCCAGTAAATGGAGGCATCTTGGTTTAGACCACATAAAGCTAGTTTCATCTCTCTCTTTTATTTGTCCAAGATTTCAGATCAACAAGCAATCAAAGAGTTTAATATGCCATTGGAGATTTACCCTGTCGAAAGGAGCTGATTACAGTAGTGAATGTGTTTGCAACACAGATTCAACTTGGGTTGTGGAAAGACATTGCTTGCTCTCATTGTTGGTAGGTGGCTGGAAACAAACTATCACGTGAAGGATGGCCCCTTGGCCCTTGAAACAAAGAGCAAGGAGAGTCATCACTGTTTAATTGATTATTAAGAATATGATGATACTGGAGTTGAATATAAATGGAAGTCAAACTCTACGCTTCAATCTATAGCAAAGAGAGGAGAGTGCCTTTGGAAGATCTCATCATGTGGTATGGGAAAAAACTGCTAAAGCATATGAAATGAATGTCAACTACCAACTGTCAAATGTTAGAACCATGATTACATATTACACAAGACATGGCCCAAAAAGTAATCTGATGTACTTAATTAGTAGTACACGTTCTAATGAAAATGAATGGGCTCTTTAAATAAAGATGGGTTAGTTAAAGATTTGGTTGGTTGGTTGGGCTCTCTCCCAACTCCCAAGAGAGAGAGAGAAAGAGACAGATCTCTCTAGGAGGATCTACTACAACAACACATCTGTTCGTTCGTTGGTCTGTGAAGAAGCGGACAAACCAAAGAAAGAAGAAAACAACCGAGTGACATGGGCGGATACAGAGAGTTCGGAGCTGATGAACAACATTCCTCCTCCTCCTCCTCAAACCTATTCCACTCCTTCATCGCCATAGCCATCTGGCTTGGCTCCATTCACTTGAACGTCGCTATTGTTCTCTCTTCCCTCATTTTCCTTCCCCCTTCTCTCTCCCTCCTGTATGTATACACACACACACCCTCTCTCTCTCTTTAAAAACAGAGTTTTTTTAACTTTTGTCTCCTCTGTTTTTTTTTTTCAGGGTCTTGGGTCTGCTCTTTCTCTTAATCTTCATCCCCATCGATGATCGTAGCAAATACGGTCGTATCCTCGCTAGGTACTCTCCTCCTCTGCTTCCATCTCCACGTGTTCTTGTATTCATCTTTTGTTTTGTTTTTTTTTTGTCAGGTACATATGTAAGCACGCGTGTAGTTACTTCCCAGTTAATCTCCATGTAGAGGATTACGAAGCTTTCCAGCCTACTCGTGCCTATGGTAAAGTTTCAAGCTTTCTTTAAAGATGAGTCTTTTGTGTGTGTAAAAGTGTTGACTTTTATGCTTCTTCTGTTATTTACAGTGTTTGGTTATGAACCACATTCTGTTTGGCCTATTGGAGCTGTTGCACTTGCTGATCTTACAGGGTTTATGCCTCTTCCTAACATCAAAGTTCTTGCTAGTACTGCTGTGAGTTTGAATCTCTTCTTCTTTAATTTCTTTTTTGTGTGTGACTTTGTCTCTCTGAAACTCTAGACTTGATGTTTAGGTTTTTTACACACCGTTTCTGAGGCAAATATGGACGTGGTTAGGGCTGGCACCTGCTTCTAGGAAGAGTTTCTCTTCCTATTTGGATTCTGGTTATAGTTGTATCCTTGTACCTGGTGGTGTTCAGGAGACTTTTCACATGAAACATGATGTTGAGGTATATCTACTTTGTTGAATTCACTTGTGCTTTTGAACAAGTCATATTGTTTTGAGTTTAGTTCAAAAGTTATGAAACTTGGAGACTTAGCTATCTCTATATTGTGATCTATGTTTATTAAAAACCTGTTTCTCACATTGCAGAATGTCTTCCTTTCATCAAGAAGAGGATTTGTGCGCATAGCCATTGAACATGGGACACCTCTGGTTCCAGTTTTCTGCTTTGGTCAGGTAAGTAAATACAACAAATGTTGTGGCTCTATGTAGTTATCTTCCAGTTTCCTTTTGTTTCATGTCTTTGTTTCTTCTGCAGTCACGAGTGTACAAGTGGTGGAAGCCAGATTGGAGCCTCTACCTTAAACTATCAAGAGCCATCAAGTTTACTCCCATCTGTTTCTGGGGTGTTTTTGGGTAAGTGTATGTCTTTGTTTGGGGTTACATAACATTTAGCGTATAAAATCTTGAAAGAGGTAAAAACTATTCAGATTTCGTTTTACAGATCCCCAATACCATTTAGACACCCTCTACATGTGGTGGTTGGGAAACCAATAGAAGTTACAAAATCTCTGAAGCCAACTGATGAAGAGGTTAGTTCCCTCTTGTTCTTAGATGTTACTTTGTAGAATGCTTCTTTGAGTGTTCAGCATATCAATAACTTATTGTGCATGTCAGATTGCTAAGGTGCATGGCCAGTTTGTGGAAGCGCTGAAGGATCTGTTTGAGAGGCACAAGGCTAGAGCAGGCTTCTCTGATCTAAAGTTGAACATTCTTTGAATAAAAACTTGTCAAAAATGGTTTATGTAATATCCTCAAAATCATTTTGTTAACTTGGAGCTGGCTTTGGATTTTTACCTATGTACGTCTTATATCAACTTTGGCTTATAAGACCCATCGACTCTAAATATCATTGGTAGATCAGATATTCAGATGATGGTTGTTTACACGTAAGAACTGTTGTGTTATACAGAAAAACTAACAGTTAGATAACTAATATCTTCATGTGTATCAAATTGTGACACCTCATGAGTCATGTCACACATCATGAGTCAGTACTGTGACACGTGCCTCCTGTTCTAAGCACCTTTCAAGAAGAGAAAGAGAAAAATACTGAAAAATAATAAAATTTGCAAGAAAACGACATGAAAACCAAAATCACACGAAGCTACATCACGTTCTACAAGTTACAACTCCTTCAAGAATCAGTACAACTACTTCAACTATTATTAATGGTTGCATCTACTACAAAGGTATTACAGATAACAAACCAAGTAGTACACTGAAGTGTTGTTTTGTATAAAATAAACAAAATAATACATAATCTTATACACTCTTCATAGTAGTCGTAGTATCAAATACACAAATCCAAAACTCTAAATGAATAACAGCAAATAAAACAATAAATCAAATAGTTTAACAAATAAAAATTTGAAAGAGAGACTAAACCAGTCTCCTATTGGATGAGCTGGTTAACGTCCCTTAGGATTCATGATCTGAGAAAACACAGCACTTGGAGTGAGTCCATCTGAATCTTCACTTGCCAAACTCCGACCACCGATGCTCATGTCTATTCCACTGCTCCTCGAGTCAGTGACATCCCCTTCATATACATCAGAACCCTTCTCGTTCATGTCCTTCCCTTTACAGTTCTCATCCATGTCCATCTCATTGCCTATCCCCTTCCCGCTCTCTTCTGCGCTTTCCTGAAGCTGCAACGCGAACTCTAGGTTCCACAAAACATCTCCCATGGACGGTCTCTCAATGCCCTGGTCTAGTACACACTTCATCGCAGTCTCAGCAAACTTCTTGAAACATTCTGGTGTGATCTTGCCCTTGAGATAAGGATCAACGATCTGATCAAGCATGCCTTTCTTGTAACAGTACGGTGCCCACTCAGCTAAACTAACTTGTTCTTTCGCCAGTGTCGGGTTCAAAGCAGGCCTTGCGCACAAGGCTTCGAAGAGAACAACACCAAAGGAGTAGACATCAGATTTATCAGTTAGTTGCTGTCTTCTAAAGTACTCTGGATCAAGATAACCGAAACTTCCTTTCACGACCGTGCTTACGTGTGTGTGGTCAAGTGCAGGACCAGTCTTTGACAGACCAAAGTCAGAGACCTTAGCCACCCATTTCTCATCGAGCAGAATGTTTGTTGTCTTCACATCTCTATGGATGATGGTGTGTTTTGCACCAGTGTGGAGATAGTGTAGCCCTCTAGCTGCACCAATGCATATCTCAAGACGTTGCTTCCAAGGAAGAGGAGAGTTCTGTGTTTTGTAGAGATGCTCTCTCATTGTCCCATGCGCCATGTAATCATACACTAAGATCATCTCACAGTTCTCTTCACAGTAACCTATCAAAGACACAAGGTGACGATGTCTAAGCTTTGAAAGCATTTCAATCTCTGTCTGAAACTCATGCACTCCTTGCTCAGACATAGGGTTCCCTCTCTTGATAGCTACCTTTGTAGTCCCACCATCTATCTCTCCTCTGTACACCTTACCAAACCCTCCAACACCAAGCACCCTGGACTCATCAAAGTTCTTAGTAGCAGCTTTGATCTCAGCAAAGGAGAAGTGACGACAAAGATTTGAAGGAAGGGAGGAGGCATAGCTTCCCGTTGTGTTTGTCTTTCCAGAGCCACCAGAATGTGAGTTTCCGTACAAAGACAAAGGAAGCCACCCTGATGTTGCATCACTTGAAGGCTGGTACTCACCAGCCTTACGTCTCCTGTAAGCAACAATTGCAAACAAACAAACCACAAGTCCTAAAACAACTGCACCACTAGCAGCACCCGCAACAACAGCTTTGTGCTTCTTGGATTCACCAGTACGCGGAATCAAGACTTTAGATGGATCTGCAGTGACCTTAGGACCAGGTATAGGATTAGGACCAGCAAGATTACCATCAGAAGTATTCATCTTGAATATCTCAACACCATTAAGAATAGCATCATAGTACTCCGGCTTGTTCGTCGGATTTGGATGAAGAGCAAGCCACAGATCTTGCTGTCCCTTTCCATCCGGAAGATTCACAACATAATCTTTATGTAACGGAATCCCATGTCCATCTGTCCAGCCAGCAACATCAGCTTCAGGCTCAGCCGTTAGATTATTAAGATAAACAGTAAACACCCTCTGATTAATCTTAGTAATATTAGGAGCAACCTCACAGAAATGAAGCCTCACTAAGTAACTAAAACCAGAGTCAATACTAAAGATCCAAGTGAGATTAGAGTTGAGATTGGTCTGAGCAGTTGGACCCATTGACCTAGCAGTGGAGTAAACATCAACAGGAGCAACATAAGTAGGCGTGCCAGGAGGATACGCAATAGTCATATTAGGATCAGCAGTCTCAGTGATTCCAAGACCCGCACCAAAGATATAAGGCTGATCATCATACCATGATCTGTACAAGCCTGTATCCTCTGAAGGTGAGATATCATTCCCTCCAACGTTGAGTCTATAAACATTCTCAAGAGCAGTGGTGTTGTCTATAGTGACTCCACTAGAAGTTCCCACAACGGTTAAAGACCCATCTGTGCTGCTGTAAAGATCAGGCATCGAAGTGATCTCAATCCCGTTAACAAACGCATAGGTATTTGAAGGTTTTGACTCTGGCGTGAACGTCACGTTTAATGCTCCATCTTCAACGTTTACAATGAACTCTTTAACGATGTAAGAGAAAGTCAACGCTTGTGCTGTTTGGGAAGCGCTGAAGTTCTTGAGGAGAGTGTAGGAGCCGGAGGAGACGGTGAAGAGGGAGTTAGTGGCGTTTAGACCGTCGTATGAGTTAGGGTAGAAGTGGAGACGTATGAACTTGCGACCTGATGAGACGGGGAAGGAGTATGTGAAGGGAGAGCTGAAGATTCTAGCTGTCATGTAAGGGACAGAGGGGACGGAAGGGTCTTGTGTGGCGGCGGGAGATGTTTTGGAGTCTTCGGAGGAAGAGAGGAACTTTGATTTGATGTCGGGGATCCATGTTCGGTTGTCTGTGTCGGTTAGATCAGAAGAACCGCCACAGTTCAAGAAGATCTTGTCGGTGGGAGAGTAATCAGCAGCTGAGGTTAAAGTAGTTGTTGATAAGAGGAGAAGAAGAGACACAAGAGAGAGACGGGGACGTCTCTCCATCGATCAGAGCAGCAGCACACGGATGAGATGAAGATGTTCTTCTTGATCTACAGAACAAGAAACCAAACGGATCTAAAAATGGAAAGTTCAGAGAGATGCACATGTTTAATAGTAGGAGAGTGAAGTGGAGATGAACATACCTTAAGAATCGGTGAAGAACCCTATAGCCGATGAACTAGGAGGAGATTTGGAGAAGACAGTATCTAGAAGAGAGGGTAATAGAGAGAGAGAGAGAGAGAGAGAGAGAGAGAGAGGTTGGAAAAACAACTAAAGAGAGGAGGAGTGGAGAAGTAGGTAAAGTTAAGACGACAAAACCAACAGACAGCTTTCTTTTTGTTGCCTGTTTCAACGCGTAAACGTTTAGTTTAATATATAAAATTTATGACAATTATCTCACTCAATCTGAGACATTGCAGCCGGCTTGAGAAAGACGTTGCAATGACGATAGTATCCTTAAGAGTAACAGCTGTTATTACGTGCTCAACTGTCAGAGGATAATGTTATGGAAACGCGTATTTTTTCTCTTTGCGGTGACCAACCCTCGTGGCTGAGCTGGTCCGCAAAAAGACATAACTAATGTCATAGAGGAGAGGTGAGGTTAGCTGAAAGTAGTGTCCTCAGCAAATACTTGCCTTAAATTAGAAAAAAATATTGTTATGATATATAAATGTTCTTATAAAAATATGGTTACAAACAACAATTTCTAGCCCTCAGCAAATACTTGCCTTAAATTAGAAAAAAATATTGTTATGATATATAAATGTTCTTATAAAAATGGTCAATTTTCAGAAAATTGATTCTGATTTTTCCCATATCAGAACCGATATTGGCTGAAAGTAAAACTTTTTATTTTATAAAGCTTTTCAAGATTACATTCCATCAACAAATTTTTGATGACTGCTGACTTTTTTACCAAGAAGGCAATGAAGTCACAGGATTTTCATAAACATGAATGAACTTAATAGGGAGATGAGCTTAGAAGTAGCACCTTTGAACCAATGCAGTGTCTCAGCTACCTCAAGATCTATATATAGCTCACATTGTCATCAGCACCTAACAATAATATAAATAAAGAGGAAGGCATAACTGTTCAGGGATTCATCATTTTCTACTCTAAATATGAAAATTGATATACAGATTTAAGGCAGTAACGGTTACACCCAACATGTATATTCTTGCCGTTCTGTTCATGAAGATTCCACTCAATTTAAGTGTTGGCTCAAAGAAACCCTAGAGAGATCCTAAATGGGAAAAGGAAGTGAAGTACAAAACTGAATGCCTTGATATACAAAGTACACAAAATATGAAACAAACACAGCTTCTGGTTGGGAGACTCAAGTACAAAATATGTTAGAAAAAGAATAAAGAGATTAAAAAGTACCATGTGGTTATGACTCTTTTAAGTAATAGTTTTTCCATCCACTGATATAAACAAATATTCTAGTCGTCCAAGTCATGATCCCAGCAGTCTCAGCTTGGAGCCCTCGCTGTTAAGCCGTTGGCAGAGATGCTTACACGATTTGCTGCATTGCCTGCACGGTGATTCCTCAGGAACAGACAAAATCCACAAGCTCCACCAAAGACGGATAGTAGTCGGATACTAACAAAAAATAGGCGCCGTTAATGGGCGTCACTAGCTTTTCATATGAGGGAAGGTGGATCACTGATAGTGTGGCTTCTTCTGAACTAGAGCCAACCATTTCGAAGACCCTGCAGTAGTAAAACACAGCTTAACAACAAACAACTCAAGCAAAACCTACTAGAGAAACAGAACAGATGAAGCAGAGACCTTACAAATTGTAAGGGAATATAGTTATAATGCTTTCAAATCTTTTCATGTCGCAGACATCACACTCACTTACAAATGAACACAGCACACTAATGTCAAACATCTGCCAGATTAGTCCTTAAAACAGGTAAATTTCATAAAGACCACCATAGCCAATAAGTATATATTTACACACTGTAAACAAAACCCGCGATTCGACTATTACTCAAGAAGCTAGCATGACTAACTTTGACGGATATCATTATCATTGCATAGTTCAATAAACAGGAAAGCACATGCTAGATAATATCATTTTGAATAAAAGTGGAAACTAATAGCTTTGAGCACGTCTTCAGTTTTCATGTAGCCCTTGATTGAATAAAAATCCATACATTTCCACTCCTCATTGTCACCAGCAGAACATGTTTTACAGAAATCAAAAGCTAAAAATTTACAATTTCCACAAAACTGAACACAGCTTATACAGAAATCAAAGAGATTGACAAAAGCAGAAATCTACCTTATTCCATGCTCAAAGTGCATGCTACCAATGAAAGGTATAATGTTCAAAAACGCATGGCAGATTCGCAGATCACAGTCAGGCGATTCCAAATCGCTCGGTGTTGACAATTCATCTCCACTCCAAGGAGCGGTTGGACAAATCCTTGGGCCGTAAATGTTTTAAAGCCCATTAACTGTGTCACATATGTTTACTAAGCCAATCTTTTTCATTTCTTTCTCTCCCATAAAAAGGATTTATTCAAACGATTATTCTTGTTTCAAAAACAAAAAAAACAAAAATATATATTCAAACGATTATTCTTTTACTTTTCCGGGTCAATTCAAACGATTATTCAAACTACTCATTCGAGTTGTCAATTGCCATTAGATAATTTAGCGACACTAGACCATATTACTGTTCCAAAAATAACAGAAAAACAAAAAAATCTCAAAATACTATTCACTAAAACTTTTCATTATTTTTATTTGTGTTTAAATTTTTTGATTAAGATTTTGATTATAGTATTTGAGGAGTCGGTCATGAAAAAGGTTTAATAAATAATATTTTAAGGTTTTTACTAGTCCTACATTTCTCCTTTTTCTCTTAATAACAAAAGAAATATCATTCAACAAGTATATTTCAAACCATACATTCAAGTTGCCATTAGATAATTAATTATTCTAATTATTACTACAAAAGAAGCCATTTGTTTAATTAATATATGAGATTACAATAAAATAAGTTATTCAAATCATTCTTTTGTTTAACTTTAATCTATTGCAAATTTATTATCATTCATAGTATCACACTTCTAATTTCCTAATTATTTTTTATCATCGTTCAGTATACCACTTTCTCTTTCAAATGACAACATATTCACAAAAGAGTTATCAACCTTGGTGCTCAACTACTTTAGAACCATTTAATTCGTCGTGAAATTAGATAGTTAGAGAATGGTACCAATATTCTATTACGATTCATTTTAGACTGCACAAATATATCTCGTAAAGTTTTATCATGATTAATAATTATCTGAACCAAATTTTGGCTATTTAATCTTGGTAAATATAACAAGCCAAACTCATATCTATCATGGTATCAAAGTTTATAAGATCATATTTTTCATTTTTCTAACCTCTTGCATAACAACATATTCATAATACAATGGTTGGTGACAACATATTCATAATACAATGGTTGGTAAGTTTGATGTTCAGTGAATACGAGACAAATTTCACTATCCTACTGCTTCAACTGAGTGAAGAGGATAGAATATGACAAATATTATAACTCATCATAGAATATACAAATATATCTTGTTTTTTTAATTATAATCTATGATTATCTGAAACAATTTTGTCTATTTAAATTCTAGAATTTTTTTTTTGTCAAAAAGAGTTTATCATCATCGATGTATCAAAACTTCTAAATTTTGTTTTCTTTCTCTTTTCCATATGTATCATTTTTTCTTCTCGTATGTGATATATTAACAAAATAGTTACCAACATCTACGCTCAACGAGTTTAGAACCAATTTAACCATAATGACATCGGATGCTTCAACTGAGAGATGCTGTTAGGAAAGTGATTTTAGTTCAAATTTAGTGAATTGACTGGTTTAATTTGTTGAGCAGGATTCTACCCTTATTTTAAAGTTATTTACAAGGTTATACAACTGCTTTTTTAATATTTTAAAATTTAATTCGCTAACTAAACATTAACCAGTCAGAAATGACAGCCGCCCAATTTAACTTCCACGCTAAATGTCTAACAAACCTAGTATAATCAATTTTAAGTTACCAAAATTCAGTGAGTATATATTTTTAATATTCCTAAAACTACGCTAACAGTCAATAATACTTTAAAAATTCAAGAGAAAGATCACCTACAATTTCCATATTTTACTATGATGATTCCCTTATCACAAACTTTAACCCAAAACAAATATCATAAACAAAATGGTCATGGAGATGGATACACAGATGCTGGAAGAGAGGCGATTTGTGAGGCTCTCGGGACAAGATCATATGAATCTTAATAGAGTTTTCTCTGAGGAGGAAGTAGAGAAGGCAGTGAGAGATATGGGCAGTTTTAAGGCACCGGGACCAGACGGGTTTCAACCAGTCTTCTATCAACGGTGTTGGGAGACAGTAGGTGCATCAGTGGTTAGATTTGTCCTCCTCTTCTTTGAGACGGGAAAGCTACCGGAGAATACCAACGATGCACTTGTAGTGTTAATACCAAAAGTGGCAAAACCGGAATACATTACTCAGTTTCGTCCTATAAGCCTCTGCAATGTATTGTTCAAAACCATTACGAAGGCCATGGTAGGGAGACTTAAAAGTATTATGGATAAGTTGATTGGTCCTGCCCAATCTAGTTTCATACCGGGAAGGTTAAGTGCCGATAATATTGTGATTGTCCAGGAAGCTGTACACTCGATGAAGAAGAAGAAGGGACGGAAGGGTTGGATGCTTCTAAAACTAGACTTGGAGAAGGCATATGATAGGCTCCGTTGGGATTTTCTCGAAGATACTCCCCGGGCTGCTGGGTTGTCTGAGAATTGGGTTACAAGGATCATGGAGTGTGTATCTGGCCCATCAATGAGTATATTGTGGAATGGGGAGAAAACTGAGTTGTTTAAGCCAGCGAGAGGACTAAGACAGGGAGACCCATTATCGCCGTACCTGTTTGTTTTATGCATGGAGAGACTATGTCATTTGATTGAAGAATCCGTGGAGGATAAACAATGGAAACCGATAAGGCTATCGCGAGGGGGTCCACAACTATCTCACATTTGTTTTGCAGATGATCTTATTCTTTTTGCAGAGGCATCAGTGACGCAGATTCGAGTTATCAGGAGAGTGTTAGAGAAGTTCTGTAAAGCTTCGGGTCAGAAGGTGAGCCTGCCGAAGTCGAAGATCTACTTTTCTAAGAATGTCTCCAGAGGAAGAGAGGAAAGAATAAGCAGGGAAAGTGGCATTGCATCGACAAGAGAACTGGGCAAATATTTAGGAATGCCAATACTACAAAAGAGGATTAATAAAGACACCTTTGGGGAGGTACTGGAAAAGGTGGCGTCACGGTTAGCTGGATGGAAAAAACATACTCTGAGTCTGGCAGGTAGAGTAACATTGACCAAGGCGGTCCTATCCTCAATCCCGGTACATACGATGAGCACTATTTGTATGCCGGTGTCTACTTTAGAGAAGTTGGATAGTCTAGCGAGGAGTTTTGTGTGGGGAAGTGGACAGCACTTAGTCTCCTGGGAGAAAATTTGTAAAACGAAGGAGGATGGGGGTCTTGGAGTGAGAGTATCGAGAGACATGAATAAAGCTCTGATAGCGAAAGTGGGATGGCGTTTGTTGAATGATACTGAAAGTCTATGGGCTCGGGTTTTGCGCAGCAAGTATACTGTTGGAGATATTCATGATCCAGTTTGGATGACAGGGAATAAGGCTGGTTCATCTACATGGAGAAGCGTCGTAATGGGGATAAGAGATGTAATTCTTGAAGGACATAGTTGGGTTATTGGAAATGGAAGAAATATCAGATTCTGGACAGATAAATGGGTGTCGAATCAACCACTAATAATGGATGCCATTGATGACCTTCCAGCAGGCTATGAAAGTATAACAGTCCGAGATTTTTGGAGGGAGGATGGAGGCTGGGATTTTGAGAGAATTGCTCCCTTTGTAACAGATGAGAGAAGACTTGAGTTTATGACGGTGGTGGTAGATACGATCACTGGAGCAAAGGACCGTTTGGCATGGAGTTACAGTCCGAACGGGATGTTTACAGTAAAATCGGCATACCGCTTACTTACACGGGATGATATGCCAAGACCATATATGGGGTTGTTCTTTCGTTGTATATGGCGCCTGGAAGTACCGGAGAGGGTGAGATTGTTCCTATGGCTAGTGGGGAACCAAGTGATCATGACCAACGCAGAGAGATATAGACGACATTTGAGTGGGACGGATATGTGTCAAATCTGTAGAGGAGGAGTGGAGACTATCATACATGTATTGCGTGATTCTCCAGCGATGCAAGGGATATGGGAGAGGTTTGTTCCCAGGACGAGAAGAGCAACATTTTATTCTATGCCATTGCTGGAATGGCTGTACAAAAATCTTTCAGATAAGGGTGCAAGAGGAGTCTTTCCATGGGCCACGATCTTTGCATTAGCAGCTTGGTGGAAATGGAAGTGGAGATGTGGAAATGTGTTTGGCGATAATCGGTTGTGGAAGGATCGAGTTAAATTTTTACGTGACTTGGCGACACAAGTGAGTTTAGCAAACAAAGCAGAGAAGATAGCCAAGAAGGAGATACATATGGTTGAGATTATGGTAGGATGGAGGCCACCTCAGATTGGATGGATGAAACTGAACACAGATGGGGCTTCGCACGGGAATCCTGGACCGGCTACTGCAGGAGGAGTGATGAGGAATGGGGAAGGTGAGTGGTGTGGTGGGTTTGCGATAAATTTAGGAAGATGCAAGGCACCATTGGCGGAGCTATGGGGGGTGTACTATGGTTTAGTGGCTGCGTGGGGGAGAGGCTTTCGAAGGCTGGAGGTTGAGGTAGATTCTAGGATGGTGGTAGAGTTTCTTACTGAAGGGATTGAAGATACTCATCCGCTATCATTCCTGGTACGCTTGTGTCATGGCTTATTAACAAAGGACTGGTTGGTCCGCATCGTTCATGTTTATAGGAAAGCAAACCGTCTTGCTGATGGGTTGGCTAACCTTGCTTTTTCGCTTCCGTTGGGCGTTAATAATTTTGATGTTGCACCAAGTGAGTTAGTGGATTTATTATTGGAGGATGTTGCTGGACCATTGCGGCCACGACAAACTCGAGTTGTAGGCTGAAGTTTGTTTGATTCTTTTAATAAAATTTGGGAGTGAACCTCCCATATTCCTACCAAAAAAAAAAACAAAATGGTCATGGTAATAGACGCTGTTCGGAGAATAGACGCTGTAGGTGCCAAGCGCTATATAAAAGTGATATTAGTGAGGTACGTGATGTTCTACTGAATCTAATAAGCAATGCACAAAGACTATAAAGATTGACGAAAACTGCAGATCAAGAGAGCCAAAGATAAAAAGAAATCTGAGGAATCTTGAACTTTTAAAATCAACATACTATGCATACTATCATATCCAGGTTTTTAGAAATAATCCGTTAACATTTTTTGTGTGTTTTTTTTAAATGAATCCTGCATTTTTAAAGCGCAAACCAGAATCTAGTTTACATGTTTATAGATTATGACCTCTCCCTTCTAATATTAATTATATACTATTCATACTGATAACAAATCTTACAACAAAATTATTTTATACAAATCTTATAACACAAATTAAATATAACTTCATTATATTGATCAAACCTACAAACAAATCTTATAACGAAATTATTTATACTGATAGCAAAACAATCTACAGTTTTTAATTCTATAACAAAAAAATATAAGCTAAGCTCCTTCCAATCAAACCTTAAATGGATACTGAAATGAAACAAATGAAGCTAAAGTGACATAAGCAACACGAGTTCAGACCCTAATATGTGCGTCGTTATTTTCTTCTCATATGTGTCGGTTGACACTTCTCTTTTAGGAACATCCAACTTAATTCTGCCCCCGCGAGCTATCGAATACCCAATTTGTATGATAACTTTTGGTTCAAGTTCTCTTGTTGTATCAAACAGACAATACAATAGTAATGAAATTTATTGTTCTTAGCAACACAAATGATATCCATTGGACTGAACTTGGAAAACATTAATCTAATATGCCAAACTTTTTTTATGGATGCTTTAGAGTTTATAAATATGCTGTTGAGTAAAATTCATTTTTCATGCAACCTCTTGATCATATTACATGGAAGAGATTATTCTGATGGTACATTTACGTGTACATACATCAAAGCGCCGAAAAGGAGAGATAGTTCCTTTGTCGTTATTACCATATGAAACTCATAAGAAATTCAAGTCATAAAATAGAAAATAGCAGCAGAATAATTATTAATTATATTGGTTAAATATGGCAGCTTTGATTATTCGTACATCTCTAGCCTCCTTCACACGGATATACTGCAACATTCGAAAACCCAAGAAATGTATCATGACATTGGTGAAAAAATGACACTATCGACTAAAAAGAACTATGTTTATGTGGTAGTTTAGTCCAAATCCAGTACTTTTATGTATCTTTTGGTGTCAAGTATGTAGTGAGATATTTTCTATTGAAATATCTGTGGAAAAGATCTAAAATAAAACAAAGTTATTGAGACGTACCTGTCACAATTGGTGTTGAAACCAATGGGGTATGAAAGTGAAACACCACAAGAGGTAGGGAGTGTGGCCACAAGGTGGAGATTGAGGCCTTTAATTTCCTTACCCGCTGATTTAAGGCACTCACATACTTGTCGGCGATCCGGTGTGGTCTGAGCCAATTGATTCAGTGATTTGACTGCCACACAGCAGCTTGATGGCAATGGACCACCGTTGGTCAAGTAGCTGATACACTGTGCCATTGTGGTAGTCACTGTGCCACACGTTAGGAGTGACTCTGTTGGAGCTGCAGTGTAGATTGCAAGGACGAGGAGGCATGTGATGATCTTTGAAGCAAATGCCATTTCTTTTCTTCTTTTTTTAATTGTTTTTGAGTTAATTGTTTTTACTTTGTTGAGGTCGTCGGTGCGGTTTTTATAATTGGGAAAGCTCATGAATGTCTTGCTTACCCGATAATTATGCATAGTTTCTCATGCATGCAAATTTAATGATTAACGGGATTTACTATTAATCAAACATTCAAAATATTCCAATATTAATACATGCTTTCCCGATCTTCGGTTCTTTTAGTTTCAAGAAGTTGTAACATCACCTAAAATATATTTCGATATATCAGAGAGTGTAAACTTTTTATTACTAATAAACAGAGGGAAAAAAACAGAGGAATAAACCATATGGATATTCCAAAGATTTTGTATCAAACAAAGTTTCAAACAAAAAAAATCAGAAAATGTAGAATTATTCAGTTAGAAATGTACAAAATCATTAATGTATACATACGGTTGCACCGAAAAAACGAATACATACGGCCTAGGTTACATGGACATGTAAAACAAGATGGCCTAAGCATAATATATGAGGCCACTCGTTCAAGTCCAAGAGAGTAAAAAATCTTAGACGTGTGGTCCGAAAATGATTTGGTCTAGTGAAAGTCTTATACTCCATATAAATAGTGCAAAATAATGTAAAAAAAAAAAAAAAATACAAGAAGTGTTAAAAGCAGAACGTGGCTAGAAAATGAAAATAATACATATTGTAATTCCATCTTATCACTAGAGGAATACATAACAGAGAAGACCAATTAAATGGAACATCGAATATAAACGAAGACATGACAACACTAATTCTGAAAACAACACATAACATTCAAAAGTTACACTTATATACTAGTGACATTATTTTATTTGTATAATCTCACAACGGTTATATATATGAAAATTAAAACCCTGCAACGTCTACATCCTCTCATGTTCACCTGATGCTGCAACCAACCAAATACATCAACACACATTATCGTACATAGTTAGTAACACTTCATCAAAATCCATATAAAACTATAACAACCTAAAGTAAAAATGAAATAAATAGAGTGAGAGTGAAGTTACTTGTTGCAGTTGGTTCTTGCGCTGATTGGGTAAGAGATCCTAACACGACAAGCACCAGGAAGACGAGCAGCACGGCCTGGGTTAAGTCTTGAACCCAATGCTCTAGCTGCTCCTTGGATGCAACGACAAGCTTGTTGTCGATCGCGTGTGGTCCTAGCCATGCTGTGTAGCCTCTGAACACCAGAACAACATCCTCGAGGAATGAAACCGCCTCGGGTTAGGTAGTTAATGCATTGGCCTAAGTTGCTGGCCACGGCACCACACGAGATTGCTGCCTCTGACGACATTGGAGCGGACACCAACATACACACAATCACAATTGTTGACAGCTTTAATAGCCCTTCCATAATCTTAACTTTATACTTCTCTCTTGCTTAAGTTATTGATTTAATTTTGGATGATGAACAGAGCCAATTGAGTTTGTGTTTATATAGAGAGAGACAAGAGGGCAAATGCATAAGTGAGAGTAGATTGTGTGAGGTAAGTAGTTGGTTTCATTTAATGCATTGCCTCCTACTATGTTTTATCTTCTCTCATCTTTGTTTTTATGTAGTTTAATAGATTACTACACACTCATCTACTTTTTGTTTGTCAGATCAGATCAAAAAATGTAATTCATTATTGTATGCACATAAAAGACTAGTCATTTCTCACAGAAATACAATTCAGTGACTTGTCAACGTTGGTATACTATAAGAATTACGTCATACAAGTAATAAATTGGAAGAGAAAAGTAAATTTCATAATTGTGTCACCTACAAATTCGAAGTGTCCATCTAAAACTTACACATATTCTAATTAACGACTTTAGATTCAAACGGAGCCAAACACATCCGATTACTCAGATAAAACGGTTGTTGAAAGAAAAAAACTCGGAAAATAAATATCATGAAGCATTCTGACTTCATTTTTGAATTTAGATTGTGGATATTCTATCCATGGAAACAAAATTACAACATCTTCTAAATAATAGGCCTGTTCTTTTCAAAGACTCTGACGCAGGAACCTGCGTCAAAACTTATAACTAACTTCTCGCCCAACTATGTGGAGACTACCACCGCCGGCGGTACTTTTGATGCCCGAAACCAGCCGCATCACCATTTTAAGTGACGCTATTTAATACAGCGGCAGAAGAGCTATCGGAAATCCTTGTAAATGTTGATGGCTGCGTCACTTGATTATTAAGCCATTTTTGATTTTGCCTAATTTGATGACTGATTTTTGATCGCAGGTCCCTGCGTCAGAGTCTTTGAAAAGAACAGGCCTAATATATAAAACTACGGGTCAATCCATTTGTTAATTGGTTTTGAGTTCGAATGCCAAATTTAGCATGGTATTAGAACTACACGATTATTAGTAGAAGTTGTTTTCATAATTGTTGGTGATATGTTCATGTATTAACGTGAAACGAGATGTGAGATGATATCTGTTGATGAAAGAAAAGAAATACAAACTAAGCATTCAATATCAACATCATGATCACACCATGCCGTCACCAACAATGTTCAGATAGAAAACATATGATTATATATTTGTGGTTTTACGTTTTTTATATGTTGTTTGATTAGTTAGAAACTTGTAATAAAATTAACCTTTCTTGTTATATGTTATGTATTTCTTGCAATTTTTATCCAGCCGTGAAAGTTGATGATTCCCTGTTCTCAACTTTTTTTTTCCTTTGGAGACAATAAAATTAAAATTGTGTTAATTGATATGGTTTGGAACAACCTATTACAAGGACACATTTTTGCTTTTGACTATTTAAAGTTCGAACAAATCACTTCGTTTCCTGGAGTTGTTTTAGCCAGTAAGGAACATACATATGCTTTTGGCTATGACTCTCACTCAACCTTGCCAAACTCTCCAACATTCGAGCTGCTTTCCACAACCGTCTCTCTTACAAACCTACAACAACATTTTCAAGAATTAGGCTGAAGATAGAAATATTTACTTTTTTTATTCAAAAAGTTATGGGCTCCATCATATAATTTCTTTAGGGCAGGGACACGAGAGAATTAGAGAGGACAGGAACGGCATTTACCTCGCAAGCTTCTCTCGTGAAGATTGTAACACGTAAATGGAGAGTACGAAAGAGAATGTGAGAGCTGATCAAAAGTTAACAACATAAGAATAGCGTATGAGCTTTTTTCCCTTTGAACTAAGTATTTAATTAGCAAGAACAAAAAGATGATTTACCTGAGCCAAAGAGGACATAAAATCCTGAGGAGACATCAATCTCTGACTGCTCCTTCCTGCATCAAAATACAGTTTCTCAGCTAAATATCAGAAACATGATGTTTCTTAATCTCTGCTACTTGACCCTATCCACAAGCTTATTTAGCAAGGAGAGAGGTTAAAAGGGTTGCTAGTGGTTAACAATAGCATACCATGTGTATCTAACAAGAACATGTTTTGGCCAGTGTTGAGGATCCCAGAACTGCTTGCGGATCTCCGGATGTGTATTCAAATCTGTGGTGCATGGGTTAAATCTCAGTTCAGACAAAAACTCTTGACCATGAAAATGTAAATTTAATGTAGTAATGCCACCAAAAAGATGGGTTACATTAGCCTCTGTAATAATAGACGTACAGGTACTAACAACAGAAAAAATAAACACTAGCCAACAAACTGCTTATAAATATATATTAGCACCCAACGCCTCAAAGAAAGTGAACATGATATAGCTCTCACCAAAGAATGTAAAATTTAGTAATAGTAGAAAACAGAGAGGTTAACTAAAGCCTAAGATATGGGCTTTACGCAACCAAACATCACAATCTTGAGAAGCTACAGCCTAATATGTCACATATTCTTGAGTTTCAGTTTTGAATGAAAGACTTAGCGTATCTGGTTAAGCCAGATTAGTATTTAGTAGTGCAGAAAAAACTCCCTTATTCATACAGACGACATAAGGTAATTAAGAGACGCCTAAAATCAGGACACAACATAGCTAGATATGGAGCATAACGTACAGCTAAGAGGCATATCGACAACTTGAGCAGTGACTCCAAGCAAATCTCCTCCAGAATATCTCTGTGCAAAGGAACAATATCAAACCACACCGAAAATGACTAATTCGAAGCTTATAAATGACTCAGGAGCAATGCTAAACATACCAAATTGACATCGATCATTGGGACTTCTGAGCTCTTTCGGTTTATCACCAAAAGCCAGTGAATTAGAAATTTCTCACTTCCAACTTGGAATTTTCTGCATGTAAAAGCATCCATAGCCACACATTAAACACCAAAATCAGAACAATCTGCAATCGAATTAAACGAAATTACAAAATGGCTCCCACTCTAATCAAAATAGATGAGATGCGAATCTATCTTCACCATCTCTTATTCAAGCCAGCAACAATAGAAACTGCTAGATACTTATCAGATAAGCTGAAGACACATGAATCTCAATTCAAAGAGCATCAAAAAGGAATAAACTCCTCTACTTAGAAAATTCTGCATGTAAAAGCATCCGTCACCACACATCAGACACCAAATCAGCAAATGACTAATGTAACAAACAATGGAAAGATGTCGCTGTATCATCACTCTACATCATGTTCAGCGCAGTAGAAAAACACAATCTGCAACAGAATAGAACTAAATACATCATACAAAACGACTCATACTCTAAATCAAAATTGATGAGATGTTTATCTACCTTCATCATCTCCTATTCGAGTCAGCAACAATAGAAATTGCTAGATACTTATCTAAACAAACGAAAAGATCTTGCCAATTGCCATAGCAGCGTTGTACCCAATGCTCAGCGCAGAGTAAGAAGAACTTAACAATGTGCACCAAAGTAGAACTAACTACACCATGCAAATTAAATCCATCTTCACCATCTAATCAAAGTAGATGAGATTTAAATCCATCTTCACCATCTCCTAGTCAAGCTAGCGATGAACTTGGCATATAAGCTAAACACACACCAAATCTCAATTCAAAGCATAAAAAAACGAATAAAGACTCACATCTTATAAGGATCTGTTCCAGTGTATCCCATTGGTTTCGCTATAGGGATCAACACCTGCAAAATCGCCAATCAAAATTCTATAAAATCACACTCCGTGGAATATCGAAACCTAATCATAAACACAGTACCTCGCGATTAACGGCGAAGATCGGGCAATGCTTCCCGATCACATCATGCCACGTCGTCCTCGACTACACATGGAGAAATCAACAGATCCTTAGTCTCTTATCAAATTATAAGTTAATACTCAGCTAATAAGTAAAAGAGGGATACTAACGGAATGGTACTGTCCCATCTTGCTCATCGCGACGATATCTCCAGGTCGGTAGGCGCTGGAGAGAGGCGCGAATGATAGTGATATCAGTAGTATAGCTTGAATTAACGAATTCCACGGTCGCGATCTCGCCGGCGTAACTATGCCCGCCATAATAACTTGCTGCTTCGGTGAGGTTTCTCCGCCGGTGATTTTGCTCGGAGGTAGAAAGATTGGATGAGCAGCAGAAATGTGTCAAGTCTTCTTTTCAGATTGTTATTGGGCCACAAATAGTAGCCCAACTTCTAAATTGGCCCAACTTAATATGGTAACATATGTTTACTAAACACTGAAAAATAGTATTCAGAAATAAAACTTCCCAAACTAGTATTTATTAATCAATAAAAACGCTTATTCATTTTTATATCAGAAATTTTTAAATCCTAATCTTAAAATTTGAATACTAAATGATAAATTCTAATTATCAAACCCTAACCCCAAACATATAAATATAATTATTGTTTATTTTAGTGAATGTTATTTGGAATTTTCCACTTTATATGTCATTATTTTGAACTGACTCTTAATTTAATGCTATTTACCTTTAAATTATGGTAGTTGTTTTAAAGATAAGGACCTATAACCTACATACAGTTACCCGCAATAACAACAATGAAAGAAACGATAGGGGCCCAAATTATTTTCTAGACAAAAAATACATTAATTTGGAACAAATATAAGATCACTACTATTAGCAATTTAGCATCAGACGCGTCTCAATATTCTTGGTGAGATTTTAAAAAGGAAAATTAATGATTGTAACCTATAATGTGGAAAATTCCAACAAAAAGAATCCTAAAATAATGATTCTTTGTACTCTTAACCAAAAAAATTGTAAAAAAAGAATTGGACTAATTATGTACCTCTTCCGATTAACTTCCATATTTTGAATGAGTTTCTGATACTACAAGTTTCTGATATATCTCCTCATTTCACTCATGTGGTTTTTCATGTTGATTCTTTGGAGCTGCATTTATTCTAATGTAACAAGTGTATATTTGGTAGTTGGTAGATAAAAAGTGAGTAAAATAAAGTGTTACAATTATATAACAGCAAATCGTTTTGGAGAGGCTTAAAAAGCCCAGCCCAAAGAAATAGTAAGAATTAAAATTAAAATTAAAATATTCTGCCCTCTTCTCTGCGAAGCGTTCATCAATCAATTCATCAGGACACAAATAAATCCCTAGATCTAGTTTTGATCGGTTCATCTTCATCGTCGGACTTATAATCTTGTCGTGCTCGGCTTTCAAATTTTGGACTGCTCGGACACTCCCTGTCTTTGAAGACTCTCGTCTCGGTAGTGGCCTCTCTTCATTGTTGTTTTTTTTTCTTTTTTTTTTTTTGCAAAGACAAAAAAAATTAAAGTAAACTGCAATCATCAGTTTTGTCTTTACGCTTATCTGAACTGAATCCTTATGTTTAATCATATTTTTTTTTTCTAAAATTATTTTTTAATTTCTGTGTTTGAACTTGTAACGGTTTTGTCTATGCAAGTTTTAAAAAATCATGTCGCTTATTCGAGTTTAATCTATTTTGTAATATTGGCTTAAATGATTATTTTCTGTAATAACTAATTGTTGTGTTTTTTTTACATTAATCATAGGTTTTTTTTTCTGAAAGTCTTTCATGGCGGCGGATCTTGATGATTGGCCTGTGTTGGAAGAGACTTCATCTTCATTTCAGCCGCCGCCACGGTCTCTCCCAAACCAGCCTGAGTTCTGGAACAGAGTAGAGGAATCCACACGTGAAATCATAGAGCATGTTCATCCAACACTTGTGTCCGAGGATCGAAGAAGAGATGTTATCGATTATATGCAAAGACTCATCAGAATGACACTTGGATGCGAGGTTAGTTCTTCTTGAACATTGCCTTTTGTTTGTGTTAACATTTGGAAATTACTTGTGTTAAATGCTTGGAATCGATTACGTTTTAAATAGTAGCTTTCAATTACAATGCTTTAATCAGAGTGTAGTGCCGTTAGCGTTCAGTTACAATGCTCTGATCAGAGTCTTGTAATACTTATGTTGATGACTTCCTGTAAGATATTTTAAATGACATTGTTCATCTGTTTGTTATTTTTTTTTTCTTAGAAATATTGTGTTTTGTATTGATGGAAGAATATTCTTCCAAGTTGCGGGTTATAACTTTAGTGGTATGTATTTTTTTCAGGTACATTCTTTTGGATCAGTGCCATTGAAAACGTATCTTCCTGATGGAGATATTGATCTCACTGCTTTTGGTGGACCGTGTCACGAGGAAGATTTGGCACTCCAAGTTTTCACTGTACTTGAGAGAGAGGAACTTAATCTTGGTGCACAGTTTATGATTAAGGATGTGCAGTTAATACGAGCTGAGGTTCGTTTATCTGGTCTCTATGGCTTAACCAGTATTTATTCTTCAAAATAGAAACAAGCTTCTGGCGTGAGTCTAATCAGTATGTATATATGAGTGTTTATTATGCATGTTTTTTTGTAATCTCTTATGTACCAAGTTTATCTATTTATTGCAGGTTAAGCTTGTTAAATGTCTGGTGCAGAACATTGTGGTAGATATTTCTTTCAATCAGCTCGGTGGGATTTGCACTCTCTGCTTTCTCGAGAAGGTAATCTGTCTTCTGACCATGATGTGTCAAACAAATTTAACTAAACTTTTTAAAGGTAAATTCAAATTAAGGTTTTATTATCTGTTTAATATATCAATTGCATGAGGGGTTTTCTATTAACTCAACAGATTCTAAATATTGTAAAAAAATTGCAGTAACATGTTCAAAGCGCATTTTCCGAGAACAATATTCATTTTAGCATTTTCATAGGATGAAATTGTAGAAGGCGATTGACGTTGAGGATTTGATTACGCAGATTGATCACCTCATTGGAAAGGACCATCTCTTCAAGCGAAGTATCATACTCATCAAAGCTTGGTGCTACTACGAGAGCCGTATTCTCGGAGCTCTACATGGGTTGATTTCAACATATGCTCTAGAGACATTGGTCTTATACATTTTCCATCTCTTCCACTCATCGTTGGATGGCCCACTAGCAGTAAGAATGTAATTTTTGAGGGGGAGAAATCATAGTAAAGTCTCATCTTGATTTACAAATGGTTTTGTTTTTTCTATAGGTTTTATACAAATTTTTGGACTACTTCAGCAAGTTTGACTGGGATAACTATTGCATTAGCCTGAATGGTCCAGTCAACCTTTCCTCACTACCAGAAATCGCTGGTATGCATTTCCGCAAGTTTATGTAAACTGAGATTTTTTTTATTTTATTTGCATTTCTTTGTTTGTTTTTTGTAGCTGAGACTCCAGAAAATGGCGGGCAAGATCTACTGCTGACCAGTGAGTTCCTCAAGGAATGTTTGGAGTTGTACTCTGTACCTTCAAGAGGATTTGAGACAAACCCACGTGTGTTTCCAGTGAGGCATCTCAATATTGTTGATCCACTTAAGGAAAATAACAATCTTGGTCGCAGCGTTAGCAAAGGTTTACTGCTATATATCTTTTTTCTCCAACCATCACAAGAAAGAACTGTATAAACTTGATTTAAATCGTTAAAATTAGTATGTTTTTTCCATGAAATTTATGATAAGACTTTCTTCTAATAAAATTCAACGTTTATTATTATTACTTTTTCTTGCTCAGGTAACTTCTATCGCATAAGAAGTGCATTCACATATGGTGCACGGAAGCTAGGGCAAATCTTTTTGCAGTCAGAAGAAGACATAAGTTTTGAGCTTCGTAAGTTCTTCTCAAACATGCTACACAGACATGGAAGTGGCCAGAGGCCTGATGTCCTTGATGTTGTTCCCTACGTAAGGTTCAATAGGTCGCATGTTTCAACTCCCAACCATTTCCAAGATGGTCAAATGGTTTATGAGTCGGAGTCTTCTACTTCATCTGGTGCCGCTGCTGGAAATGGTAGACATGACCAGGAAGACTTGTTGTATGCAGGAGGAGCCAATGTATTATTGAGTCCAGCTAGGCTTGATGTAAGCGGATTAGTTGTTGAAACAACCCCATCTGTAGTATCAGAGAGCCTCCAAAAGCTTGAAATTTCCGAAGATGCAATGAAATCTATGGAAAGTGTCTCTCCTTTGAATGGTAAACATCATGTTCTTCATCAGATCAGTAATGGTGAAGTATTAAATGGAAAAGAGGTGGAGAAACTGCAACTTGTTGATTCCAGAAGGGTGCATAGTAATGAAAAGATGAACGACCATGTTGGTCATGATGTACATCACACCTCACGCATGGATCCAGTAGCTGTGAGACAAGAGGATATGCATCTCCAACACTCTGGTCATCGTTGTGTTCCGGACACCCCAAGTGTGTTGTCTGACCTCACAGGAGATTATGAGAATCAGCTCAACAGCTTGCGGTATGGCCGTTGGTGGTTTGATTACGTCCAAAACGGTCCTCTGTCTCCACTATCTCCCCATGGATGGGAAGTAGTTCGACACGCATTGCCATTTGGTCGGAATGCTCCAGGACCAGGACCGGTAAACGTTAATGGAGTTGTTCCAAGACAAGTTTTCTTTCATATGAACCCTCAGATGATTCCGAATGCTAATTTTGGTATAGAGGAATTGCCTAAGCCACGAGGAACTGGGACATACTTTCCCAATGCGGTAATATACTTATATGCTTCCTCACATCTACACTGTCAAAACGCTTTCTTAATGTCTCTTTTATGCAGAACTTTTACAGAGATAGAGATAGACCCTACTCCCCAAGAAGAAACTCACACCAAAATAGGTCGCCACGTAACAATGGCGGCCGTAACATGGCACATTTTCACTCAGAAATGAACAACCGTGAGCAGCGAGACCATCGTCGTCACCTTCAACATCAACATCATCATCCCAACCAAGCAAATGGTTCTTGTGATATGAGTCAAGTTGATTCATTTGAAAGCTTCTCTGATACCAATGGGTCTGCAAATCATCAATATGACAAGGCTCCGGATCCTTTTCAAGCTGATCCACGCTCCCCTCCTGAGGGTAGTAGTCAGAGTGACCTGAGCGTTGAAGGTTCTTATACTCAATCTCATCGCCGAACATCTATACCCTCCTCCTCCACTGAGGAAGATCGGTAACAATCTGTTACCCTTAAAACTTTATTGAGCTATATTGCAATAAGATCATTAAGTCCACTTCATTGTGTTCTAATCCATTGTGGGTATGTACATTAGGGTAACACCTACGCAGTCATACTATTTGGCGGATGATCACGAGTTTCCTCCCTTGTAGCTCTGATCTGATCTCGCAAACACACACACATGGTCTTTAGATCGTTATAGGAACAAGTATAGCTTTTCTAACTTGTTTTATCTCCTACGCACTTTCCCACAGAAGAAAAAAAAAAGAAAAATATGGAACTGTTTGTTTTTTTTGGCTGTGTTTTTTCCTTTGTGTATGTTATTTTTGGCTGTTGCTGCTGTAGAATTTATCTATGTAACTTTATTATCAAAGTCTCAAACTCTGTGGACAAAACCTTTGAAGAGCTTTGTATTTTATACGTAGACAGGTTTGTGAGTGTATTATAGGATTTGTTTTTCCTATATAGTGTCAATGTCACTGTTCTCTTGTCATGACTAATGTTGTTTCATGTTGATGCCTTCCGAGTTGCATTATTCTTCTCAGGGATGATAGATAGAATGTATCAGAGTCTTGGGTGTAAACTTCGTATATTTGGTAAATAAAAAGTTTAGCAAAATGTGTTAACATTTGGTCGAGTTATAATAGTTGATCTGCCCTGAATAAACTGTATCATTTATTCGTGTCGCTTATTCTCAAGTAAATAAAACAAAAAGGGACTGTCATCAAATTACGCAATCATCAGTTGCATAAAAATGAATCCACTCCTGGTCTCTTCATATTTGCTTAAGCAGGAACACTTGTAACATAATTATCCAATAACGAGGGTGGAGATAAAACAGATTTGATTCTTACTTTTTATCTTGGAATCTGAATCATCATCATGGATATGAGCTTCTCCTCAGTTATTCACTTTCAACTCATGTCCCTATCATACTTGCGTCTCATAGATTGTTCTTGAGCACTAGGTTGATTCTCCTACTTACAAACGCTTTGTTTCTAACTATGAGTTTGCATGATCACCAAATCGGCCTATTCAGCCAGATTAATTGTGGCCTAAGCAACCATGATCCTTGCTCACATAATATGTTCTTCCATGTATTATCTGGCAAGGAGTTTTTTTCTTTTCTTTTGATATTCAACCAGAAACCTTTCTTTCGAAATTGCAGCTGGATTTACTCCGGAGAATCAATTTGAACATCCTTCTCCGAATCACCTCAAATTTTCAAGCAGATAGAATTGGGCTTATATTGGGCCACGTTATGGATTTTGTAACAGTGTATATCTATAAGTTTATAGTTCATACGAATATCTCATTGTTGGTAGGGCTGATGTGGCCGAAAAGGTATGAAGCTTTGACCGAGTCCTAGGATAGAATCTTTTTAGATTGGGGTTTGTTGTCTGAACATAAAATAGAATAAAACGGTCCAAAAGGCTTTCTAGATTAGTGAGTTTGGAACAATTATTATTTGGTCACGATCTCTGTACAATCCAACGACTCCCAAGACATTTTTAATTAAATCATTAAGAATAAAACGGTCCATAAGGCTTTATAGCCGTTGGTCATGTTTCTCTCGCTTCCCGTTTTTTTTTTGTTTGGCGCAGAAGTAAAACTAGCCGTTGCAATAAACATAAACTAAACCTATGTTTTTTTGTCTTCTTCTTCCTCCACTCTCACCATAATTACTCTTGCCTACAACACCTCACTCACTCACAATTTCATTTCCTCTCTCACTAAAACTCAAAGCTTTCTCTCTCTATCTTTCTTTCTTTGTTGTCCTCCAAAAAACAGAGGAAGTGAAGAACACAACAAAGAACTATAACTCCTGCTGCTTCTTCTTCATCTTTGTTTTCAGTTTTTTTTTTTCCTTTTTGATAGTTTTGAAATGAATCAGCTTCATAAAAGCCCATTTCGGATTTATGAAATTAGTTTCAATTTTTGCACGAGTTTCTTCTTCTGTCTCTTACTCTTGTCTGCTCAAGCTGTTGCAGGTGGTGGAGGCGGTGGTCACTCCTGGGATGGGATCGTGGTGACTCAAGGGAACTATCAGGCGCTCCAAGCAATCAAACACGAACTCATCGACTTCACCGGAGTTCTCAGAACCTGGAACGACTCTTCCACCACCAGTGTTTGCTCCGGCGGATGGGCTGGAATTAAATGTCTTCGAGGCCAAGTGGTGGCCATTCAGCTCCCATGGAAAGGACTCGGTGGAACCATCTCCGAGAAGATAGGACAGCTTCAGAGTCTCAGAAAACTTAGCCTCCACGACAACGTCCTCGCCGGTTCGGTTCCCCGTTCACTTGGCTATCTCAAGAACCTACATGGAGTCTATCTCTTCAACAACCGTCTCTCTGGATCAGTCCCTGCCTCACTCGGAAACTGCCCTCTTCTCCAGAATCTTGATCTTAGCAACAACCAGCTATCTGGAATCATCCCGGCTACTCTTGCTGAGTCCACCAGGCTATATAGGCTCAACCTCAGCTTCAATTCACTCTCTGGTCCCCTTCCGGTTACATTAGCCAGATCACAAACCCTCACTTTCCTTGACCTTGGGCATAACAACCTCTCTGGTTCAATCCCCGATTTTGCTGTTAATGGCTCTCACCCTCTCAAGAAGTTGAATCTTGACCACAACCGCTTCTCAGGAGCTGTTCCCTTGTCCCTCTGCAAGCAGAGTTTGCTAGAAGAAGTTTCTTTAAGCCATAACCAGCTCTTTGGTTCCATTCCCACGGAATGTGGAGCTCTTCTACACCTTCAAAGCCTTGATCTGTCTTACAACTCAATCAACGGAACCATCCCAGATGCCATCGATAGACTGCACAACCTGACAATGCTTAACCTCAAGAGAAACAAGATCAACGGTCCTATCCCAGAGAGAATCGGGAACATAACTGGAATCACACAACTTGACCTGTCTGAAAACAACTTGACAGGCCTTATCCCTCCATCTCTAGTCAACCTAGCGAATCTTACTTCATTCAACGTCTCTTTCAACACACTCTCTGGTCCTGTCCCGCCTATACTCTCCAGAAAGTTCAACTCAAGCTCTTTCCTCGGCAACATCCAGCTCTGTGGCTACAGCTCCTCCACTCCCTGCCCTTCTCCTAAACCTCACCACCCTCTCACCCCTTCACCAACCTCACCACAAGAACCAAGAAAACACCACAGAAAACTCTCGGTCAAAGACATAATCCTAATCGCCATAGGAGCTCTTCTAGCCATCCTCCTCCTCCTATGCTGCATCTTACTCTGCTGTCTGATCAAGAAACGTGCAGCCCTGAAACAAAAAGACGGCAAAGACAAGATCACCACAGAGAAGACAGCATCTGCAACAGGTGCAGCAACATCAGGAGGAGGAGGTGAGATGGGAGGGAAGCTAGTCCATTTCGATGGCCCGTTTGTGTTCACTGCTGATGATCTCCTCTGTGCAACGGCTGAGATCATGGGGAAGAGCACTTACGGCACAGCGTACAAGGCGACGTTGGAAGACGGAAACGAAGTCGCTGTGAAGCGGCTGAGAGAGAAGACAACCAAAGGGGTTAAAGAGTTTGAAGCAGAGGTCACAGCTTTAGGCAAGATTAGACATCCAAACCTCCTTGCACTAAGAGCTTACTACTTAGGACCTAAAGGAGAGAAGCTCCTCGTCTTTGATTACATGTCTAAGGGCAGTCTCTCTGCTTTTCTCCACTGTAAGCAAAATAAAAAACCCTAACTTTGATTTATTTGAAATAAAGAAAACCCTAATTTTTATTGATTTGGGCATTTTCTGATTTTGAATTTGGGAAATGAAATTAACAGCTAGAGATGGCCATCTTTTTTTTTTTTTGATCAAAAAGAGATGGCCAGAAACCCTAATTTTGATTGATTTGGGCATTTTCTGATTTTGAATTTGGGAATTTGAATTCTGATTGATTGATCTTGTAATAAAGGGTAGCTGACAAAAAAAAAATCTGATCGACTTGGGGGATCAGAAACCCTAATTTTTGTTCAATTGGGGCTCAGAAACCCTAATTTTTTTTTATTTGGGGATCAGATACTCTAATTTTTATTGAATTGAGGATCAGAAACCCTAATTTTCATTGATTTGGGATCAGAAACCCTAATTTGTATTGATTTGGGGATCAGAAACCCTAATTTTAATTGATTTGGGCATTTTCTGATTTTGAGTTTGGGAATTTGAATTCTGATTGACTTGAAAATCAGAAACCCTAATTTTGGTTGATTTTGACATTTTCTGATTCTGAATTGTGAAATTGAACAGCACGAGGACCAGAAACCCTAATCCCATGGCAAACAAGGATTCAGATCGCGAAAGGAATCAGCCGCGGCTTAGCTCACCTCCACAAGAACGAGAACACGATCCACGAGAATCTCACCTCAAGCAACATCCTCCTCGACGAGAAGACCAACCCCCACATCGCCGACTACGGCCTCTCCCGCCTCATGACAGCCGCCGCCGCCACGAACGTCATCGCAACCGCCGGAACCCTCGGATACCGCGCCCCGGAGTTCTCCAAAATCAAGAACGCGAGCACGAAGACGGACGTCTACAGCTTAGGGATCATCATGCTGGAGCTTTTGACGGGGAAGTCTCCCGGAGAGCCGACGAACGGGATGGATCTGCCTCAGTGGGTGGCGTCGATCGTGAAGGAGGAGTGGACTAATGAGGTTTTCGATCTTGAGCTTATGAGGGAGACGCAGACCGTTGGGGATGAGCTTTTGAATACGTTGAAGTTGGCTTTGCATTGTGTTGATCCGTCGCCGGCGGCGAGGCCGGAGGCGGTTCAGGTGGTGGAGCAGTTGGAGGAGATTAGGGCGGAGGTGGAGGCGACGACGGTTGGATCCGGTGGTGATGGAGGGAAGGATGAAGAAGGCGTATAATATATATTCTTTATAAACATATACTTTTATTTATATGATGGAATTATATTCTTTGATTATTGATTTAATTTGTTTATACAAAATGATTTGAAGTTTGTTGTGTTGGTAATGGTATTGTAATACGGTGATGATATCTATTCTTTTTGGTTGAAGTAATACAATAATTTTTGGATCTACTCTAATAAGCTCGTCATTTCTATCATATGAATTCCATTATTTGATTATTCAAGTGAATGCAAAATTAGTGAATACACGAGTATATGAAGCTTCTTGTAGTAAGGTGACACATCCTCTATGTGTTGGTTAAAGTAATACAATAATTTTTTTTTTTAGTTTGCTTAACTTCTGTGATTTTTTATAGAGCAATTAGGACAAAATATTTAATAATGTTGGAAATTTGTAGAAATGGAAAAGAAGCAAAACCATGAAGAAGCCCAATTCGTTTGGATGCCAAATGACATTTTTATGGACCCCTATAATCGTTTATTTGAGTTGGGAATTGAGAGAAAAGGTATCAAGAACATAAACAGATCCAAGTAAAGATTTTTTATTTTTGTTTCAAAAAACAAAAAGAGCTAAGAAAATAGACAAGAAGACCATGATGGCTTCAAACGCTAGCCTTGAAAAAGGTTTCAATAGATAAACAAAGCGTTTCTGCCCAAAGAAAAAAAAAACAAAGCGCTTTTTGTGAAGAGAAATAACGAAATCACATCACAAGTCACAACAACAAGAACGATGGAAATGAGCTGTAGTTGAAGTCTTGTTCAGTCAATCACAGAGTGAATCAGAATGGATGCTTCCTCTGTTGTTGGAACTGCATCTTCTGCATTTACAAAAAGGGTAGAAAATTTAAACTAATTAACGATTATCTATTTAAATCCTTTACAACCCCCTAAAACAAGTGCTCTTAAAAGACTTAACGTTAGATATCTGGATTTCATGGAAGCATCTATCTAACTAATAATGAGAGAGATGAGAAACTATGGTGTGTACTTTCCACAAACCTAACATTGCATCCGAAATGACCAAGAACAGACCAACGAATGTTTGACACGCCTACTATTAAAACTGAGACCATCATAAATCACTCACATGTTCACTATTTTTTTGTGTGCAATAGCTTAAACTCTGTAAGCTTCCGTTTATGAACAAAAGCATATACCTGGCAGATGAGAAATAATCTTTTCTAAGATTCCAGAACCTGTACTCTCTTTCTTCTTCTCATCTTCATCTTCACGTTCAGATTTCTGACTATTTTCACCAGATTTGTCGTCTACGGTTGTGTTTGTTGTTGTTGCTGGTGTTGCTGTTGCAGCCATCAAGTTGTATATCAGATTGTTCAAGATCCCACCATTACTCTCCTTCTCTTCTTCTTGTTCTGTTTTATCTTTGTTACGCAAGAGATTATCTGCTTCTGGAACACCATCTTCCATATTTTCTTTTGTTCCTTTCCTCGCTATTGGTTCCATTCTACATGTGGTAAAACTAGTCTCTTTATCCAGCCAAATAAATAAACTATATGTTGTATTAATTCGATGAAAAAAGTGAACAAACAATTAGATATTGACTATCCAAAACCGACCAAAAAAAGACATTATGCTTATCAGAAAAAGTAAGAGATAATATATTTTAACTAATTAACTTACCGTAGTAAGTTGGGTGGGTACATTAACAGTGAATCTTGAAGACAAGTGACACGTTCACTGTTCTAGACAAGCAGTATTGTACATAGTTCTTACACGTACCTCGTGACTTGTTCTGTCGGTGATACCCATATAGTGCAAAACACGTGCCCACTCAAGCATATTGATATTCCAGAGATAAAACTGATATATTTCTTTATTTTTGATCAAAAGATAAAACTAATATTTTTTAAATCATTTTCTCCTTTAATTTAACAACGAATCTAGCGTAACTTCATTTCTTTATTATATATCTTTCTGCAAACCATATGAGAAACCTGAGGTACAAGTTAGACATTAATAAGATGAACCTAGTACTATCGAAGATCACCTTTGGAGAGATTCATCAGCAATAAGCAGCGCAGATCAATACGACATAACCAATGAACGTCAGACGTTTGTGCAAAAGAAAGAACTCAAGTTTGATAAGTATCATTTTTTCTTCTTCTAAGCATAGACTCTTGAAACCCAAACATACAAATAAAGTAGCACCTCAAAGTTCCAAAAATTCTTTAAAAGAAAACAAACTAGTAAGTCCATCTCATTCCTTAGCATTGCTGCTTGCTTCCATTGGCTCTGCCTCCGTTGAGGTTTCCCCTTTCTCTCCAGCCTTCTTGGCTGCAAAAACAACCACAAGTCATTAGACCTTTTTTCTCATCAATAAAAACTTGGAATTGCATTTTGTGGCAAGAGTTTGCAAACATAATTTTCAAATTTCATACCTTTCTTCTTCTTTCCACCACCCTTCTTCTTCTTGGTAGCCAAGGCTAACCACCCTTTGATCTCAGGGTCATCAACAGTCTTCGTAGGCTGAAGCTCCTGAAGTGAATGTGAAGTGATCCTATCCGATCCATTTGGCATCAGCAAAACTGTGAATTTGATCTGAGCAACAAAATCCCCTGTCAAAGAACCAAACAGCATATCATGAGTCACTGTCAATATCTTTCTAAAAGAGTTTAAAGGAGCAAAGAAACTTTAATCATCCTTACCAGGCTTCTCGTAAAGTACTGGATATGGTAGCAAATGGCCGTGGTTCACACACTCCACAAGTCCAAGACGTGCCCTTTTCTCCTCCAGTGACCTGTATTCTCAGGTAATAACTTTAGCCGTTGATATAATACTTAACAAATATTAAATGCTTCAGACGGTACAATAAAACACACCTTGCAGTGAATGGCATGTGGGGGAAGTTTTCTTTAATCTCGCTGAGTATGAATCTAGAGGCCTTCATCTTCAACTGATAGTTAGCAGCCGCATCCTTCTTGTAAATAGTTGTTTGCTTCTCGTCTAAAAGCTTCGGCTGCAACTCAAAGAGTATGAGAAACAATGGCAAAATGAAGAAGCTTTTCAATTTATCATAAGGATGAAATCAATTTTACCTTGCCATCACCAGTGCTTGCCACAATATCTATCGCGTAGACTTCATTCTCTTCAAACTCAGCATCATCAACCCTTGTTTCTGGAGTGGAAACACTTAAGAAAGTCTTGCTTCCGTCAATCACATTCTGTTTCATCTGGTGGGAAAGAACACCTTCCACAATTTTGCAGTCGTATGCTTCAGCAACCTTCTGAATAGCTTCAGTCACAGCTTGGTTCTGCCACAACAAAAATAAACATAGTTTTAATTGTATTGGTTGCAGTACATTCAAGGTTCAAACATGAAACTAACAACTCAATAGAAATACATTTATTAATATATCATCCCCATATCAGAGTAACTATGACGTAAAAGCCTCATTTGGATATGAAACCATAGCATTATTAGTGAATATTCATCACAAACGAAAGACATCCAGAATCAGCAAACAAGTAAGATCTGTTCAGGAAGGTTGCTAACTAACAGTAAGTCTAGACCCTACTCGAATTAAGAGGTTCTCATCAGAGTAACTATGACAAAAAAGCCACATATGGATAATAATCCATAGCCTAATGAATGCTCATCATCTGGGGTTTGCAGAACATCATCGGTCATTAAGAACCAAATATAAAAACACCTAAGAGTTTCAACATTCATGTAATAGCAGCACCATAAACACAATTGATTACCTTCTTTCCAGGACGAACGAGCCTCAAAGCAACTTCAGCAGCAGTATTAGCAGCAGCAATAACATCAGCTTTGCGTCCAGTAACAGGTCCGTCTTGAAGAACATGCGTGTGTGCAACAAGAGCCACAAACCCATCAATATGACATCCCATATCACTGCCATAAAAAAGCAAAAACAGCATCAGCTATAAGAAAAAAACGATGATACACACAAACAAAACCATCTCTTCAAAAAAAAAAAAAGTCTATACATTTTCAACATATCACCCTCTTCCAAGACAGTCTCATCACTAGCAAGCGGTGAGAAATGCCCAACGGTGTTGTTCACAGAAACACACGTCGGAAAAGCCACACCTTTATCAATCTTCTTCTTAGCATTCTTGTACATTTGCCCTGTTTGCCTTTTTTTTATACAGAAAACAAACAAACAAACATATGAGAATTAAAAATCAATTATCAATGACGAGAGTAAGTAAAATGATACTAACTCTTTGATAAAGGCGTCTCCTTTCTCACAGATATCAACAATCTTAGCTTTTGGCTTGCACTCAGACAAAACACACATCAACGCCTCTGCATATTCCAAACCCCCCCCCCCCCCAAAATCAATTTATAATACAAAACAAATGAATACAAAAACCTAATAAGAAAATGGGGATTTATTTATTACTGTTAACGATCTCAGCGGCGCTCTTGTACTTGGTGACGACTTCGGAAGAGGTGAGATCCAGCTCCTTCTCGTCTCTCTCATCGTCTGAACTCATCTTTGAAAAACTTCTCGAAGGTTTGATGATAGTCGCAGGGGTTTAAGGGAAATGGTAAAGGAGGGGGAGGTGATATGGGTGAGAAGCGGAGATGATGATGTTGGCTCTCAAATAAAAGACAACTAGGGTTTTCGCTATGTGTCGTCTCTTCTTAACGACACCGTTTAACGACGAAACTTTTGTTTTTACGTTTCCGATTGTGGCCACGCGTTATTCTTTTCAACTCCTCTATGGGCCGAACGGTGGCTGTTTCAGGTTAACATGTACGATAATTGGGCCTATATAAGCCCATCTTTAGCTTTCACCAACTCATTTCCGAAAAGTTCAATGATGTATATGATTTTTCGTAGAGACATTTGTTGCAGTGATGGTAAAACTGAAATACGGATGTTAGAGCACCCCCATTGAGGGAGTGCTCTCACATTTCTCAAAAAAATAAAAATAATAGAATAAGTCCAAATTGATGAATTTGTATCATTGAAGATCCCCGTGATGAACATGTATCATTACTATTCCGTAGACTTTACGACATATGACGGTCCGCAATTGGTCAATATTTTTCTTTTTATTTAAAAAAATTTTAAAAAAAAAAATAAAATAAAAATTGTGAATCTCATTCCCATGTTCATTGATAGAAGTGCTCTTATAGTTAACTCTGAAGAAACTGCTAGTGTCAAAATGAGCAGAAAACTAATTTAATATAAAAATTAACAAATTCCTTTTTTTTTTGTTAGAATTGCAGTAAGATGTTTTTTTAAACATTGTTAGTAGATATGTAAAATAACAAGTACTGTATTTATATAATTGTTTATATACTTAACAGACAAATTCCAATCTAATTGTAATTTATTCTATAACACAAAGTTGAATTAAACAATCATATAAATACAGTAATTAAACAGTTTGGAGTCCTTTGATGTATTGGTGAAACACAAACTGGATTAAGCTAATACTAAACCGAAGTCGTGTCAAGCAGCTCGTTGATGACTGTAACAAACTCGCTGATTAACGATAGCTACTCTATCCAACTTTATAATTATAATATGTTTCTTATAACATTTTGTAGTCTTTTGATATCTTGGAGAAACAGAGAAATGTATTAAGCTGTGTACTAAAACTGAAGTCGTGTCAAGCAGCTCGTTAATAACTGTAGTAAGTTGACTGAGTAAGCATCTACGTGTCATCTCCCCACAGCCTACTCTCTCAGGTTTCGCCGCGTCTCCTCTTCCACGTGACATCTCCTCACCTTTCCTTTCTTGAAACCACAATGTTTCTATTTATAGGAACATTACGTCGTCCGTATCTTTGTCGGAGCATAAAACCAAACAAAGAGCTTTTCAAACATTAGCTAAACGTTTGTTTGTCTTACAAAAATGGCGTCAAAGCAACAAAGCCGAGAGGAGCTTGATGAGAAGGCCAGGCATGGAGAGACCGTCGTCCCAGGTGGCACCGGCGGCAAAAGCGTCGAAGCTCAAGAGCATCTAGCTGAAGGTCTAATATAACTTCAGTTTGCAAATTTTGCCGCTCTTTTTCTTTATAGTTTTTCTAAGTATTTGTTGATACTTGCTTTGGACCTGATTAATATCTTAAATATAGATGTATATACTTCGTCAAAAAAAACTAATACTTGTTATAATCTGCAAATGATTTTATGGAAATAATGTACACAAGTTAATCTTATTAGTAATCTTATTATTTTGGCTGATGAGGAATATATATATGGGTTTTGTATGTAATACGTGAATATGAAGTAATCTCTATGCTTTAATGAAATTTATACACATTGCTCAGGAAGGAGCAAGGGAGGGCAGACGAGGAGGGAGCAGCTAGGTCACGAGGGGTATCAGGAGATGGGACACAAGGGAGGAGAGACGAGGAAAGAGCAGTTAGGTCACGAGGGTTATCAAGAAATCGGACGCAAAGGAGGAGAGGCAAGGAAGGAGCAGCTGGGGACTGAGGGTTACAAGGAGATGGGCCACAAGGGAGGAGAGACGAGGAAGGAGCAGTTAGGTCACGAGGGTTATCAGGAGATGGGACACAAAGGAGGAGAGGCTAGGAAGGAGCAGTTGGGACACGAAGGTTATCAGGAGATGGGACACAAGGGAGGAGAGGCAAGAAAAGAGCAGTTGGGACACGAGGGTTATCAAGAGATGGGACACAAAGGAGGAGAGGCTAGGAAGGAGCAGTTAGGGCACGAGGGTTACAAGGAGATGGGACGTAAAGGAGGACTCAGTACTAAGGACAAATCTGGTGGAGAGCGTGCGGAGGAAGAAGGGATTGAGATAGATGAGTCCAAGTTCACTAACAAGTGATGGTACTATCTACTAGTGACGGCTGCAACTTTTTGTACTATATGGTCTGAATAAGTAACCTCTAGGTTTCGTGTGTCAGAGAGGTTTTTTTAAAAGCTTAGGTTCTTTGTAACGCCCCTAGCTAGTTCTTTTTTCATGTGCCATATTGACTATGTGGGGCATGTACTAACGGCAGAATGTACCGCTCTGGAAGTTTTTTGAGGTTTTGGTGAGGGTACAATCTAATAATATGCGGTTATGGTTTGATAATTTGGTTTCTTTCATTGCTACTTTACGAGTAAACATACAACAGAGTCCTTTATATGTTTGATAACATTTAAATTGAAAAGATATCATCTGACGGTGAAGTGACAAGACCAAGCATATTGGTATACGCAGTAAGTTGATGACAAGAATCCTATAAGGGCATAAGATACAGCTAGCTTGATACAACAAGAGTTACCTCTAGTGATTGTAGATACATATTATTTCACAGTATCTAGACTAGGCGATGCTCGCGATAGCTCGTTTGCTTTGTGGCCAAAACTCCACCATAACATGTTCACTGACTTGATGCTAATGCCGTCACGAATATCCCAAGCACCAAGAAAGGCTGTGCACTAGCCTGTAATCGGACAGTGTATATTCTCATTTAAAAGACCTTTCAGCTTTCAAGTTCCCATTAAATATTTCAACACAAGAAAATCTCTATACGTGTTACCAATCCGAGTTTAATTTCAATGTGCACATGGATGACTTTGTACCTGGTACTTGACGTCGTATTTGACAGGGTCCTTGAGAAAGTATTTAAACTGCATTTTGGGGCAGAATGTTATAACTCAGATGAGTGACAAGAATGTAGCTTATGAATATGACACTGTTATGTCTTTACCTGGAACACGATCTGTGGAATGATCAAAGCAAGTAGTGCCAAAGCATAGTAAGGTTTGCCAGATGCTAATAGATATCCTGCAACCAAAAAATAGACATTCACTAATAATGATCATCTAGTTTCATAAGATCAAAGCCTTGAATAAAAACTCTTTAACATACCGGCGACAGAGAGCTGAGTAACGTCTATAGCACTAACGCATATCCATTTTGCAGCCTCAGTGCCAAAAGCTACTGGGAGAGACTGAAGTCCCATTGCTCTGTCTCCTTCAACACTTTTGAAGTCATTAACAATCGCTATTCCCAACTGCAGTTATACAACCAGAAGGTTAATGATATAGAAAAAAAAAGCATTATAAAGATTTGTGGGAAGAGTTACCCCAGCTATGCTGTACAGGAGTGTTAAAACAACAACGTCTGGTGTAAGAGTGCCAAACAATGCTTGCCCAGCCCACCTATCAATTAAAAGAACAAGTCAATTAGAAAAGAACGCTAACCATATAGTGATGCAAGAGATATCTCTTACCATGGCAAACTGATATAGCTTGCTCCAAGCGCAAAATTTCCAACCCATCCATTTTGTTTTAGCTGCAAAGAGATATACTGATAAGTGCTAAAGTCCAATACTTATCTTCTTCCATCAAGAAGAGGACAAAAAATGTCTTACCTTGAGAGGTGGAGCAGAGTATATATAAGACAACAAGGATCCTCCCAAAGCAAGATAGAACAAAGTGGGAGTGGTATGTCCTGCCTGAAAAGGGAAAGTTTGGTAACTCTGATGTAAGCTTTTAACTGTACTAGTTAGATAAAAATTCAAAACCACCAACTTACCCACACATCTAAGACTCCAGCAATTCCAAGACCTCCCAGTAATAGCACCCAGACTTGTGTAATAACCTGCATTTAAGGAGAACTCAGTACCAAACAATCTAATGGTTTTAAAAAAAAAAAACTCAAAATGACCTGTATCAGTAGTCAGTTACCTCTTGCTCTGATATTGCTCCGGATGGAATTGGGCGATATGGCTCATTAATAGCATCAATATCACGATCATACCAGTCGTTAATTGTCTGGAAACAGACACTTATTAGGTTATATGTATCACTAAACAAACGTACTAGCATAAGCTTTTAAATCTCTGCTGAAACCAGACCTGTGTATAGCCAGTAAGACATGGGCCAGACATCATCATGCAAAGAATCGACTTAGCAACATCCTCTGGAGTCCAATGAAAGTTCCCTGCCACCAACCAATAATTAGTCATAGGGCTTTAGAGAACACAAGTAAAAAAAAATATCTGGTGAAAGAGTCAAGAAGATTGTAAAGAGGTTCATATGTTACTACCTGAAGCAGCGGCACCACAGACCACTCCCCAGACTAATGGAGGCCAAGTTACTGGCTTTGTAAGTTGAAGACGAATCTTCCATTTATTCTGAACAAAAGAAACAAAACTGAATCTTCTTCCATTGGAGAAAAAAGGTTGGAGAGGATGAAAAAAAGATTTACAGTCTCTTGAGCAGCTCCTTTGATACCAAGAAGCTGGTTAATACTCGAACCACCACCAGCTGCTGGCGCCTTGTCAGGTACCTGAGATTTAACTACAGTAGAAATTCATTTCAAAACCCTAACGAGTGACTTGAAGAACAAGCAAAAGTTCATCAAACCTTTATCTGTATCAGTCTCAGCCGCACGCACAACAAATCTCCTCCCTATGAAACGTTAACAAGATCAGTAGTACAATCAAAGCGTTAAGCACGACATCATCTATAACTATGGTAATGGAATGTACCAGATGATTCGGTGTATGACGTGGACCAAACGGAACGCCGGCGAGTTAACTCGACGGGAAGCGCTCCGACTCGGTCGACGGAGGTAAGTCTGGAGGTGAGGATGGAGGAGACGGTGTTGAGAATGGAAGTCATAGGAGAAGCGGTGTTGAAGAATCGTCTCTGGTGATGGCAGTTAGCCGGAGATGGAGTGGTTTGAGCTTTTTGGGCAGTTTGCTGTTTCGGGAAGTCTGTGGTTGTAACTTACCGGTGATAAGAGTCTACGTCACAACTTTTGTCGGACTAGGTTGTCGTGCTACCACGTGGCGTGATTCTATTGGGTATATCATAATCACTTTGTAAAAGTACCATTTAATTAAGAAATGAATCTGTTTTAAAAAAAATAAAAAAATTAAGAAATGAATCAGAGGTTAGATAAAATTTTAACAAAGTATACCAATGGTAAAAATAAAATTTATATGTTTTTGGGTCTTAAAATTATATAATGCTTAGGCTTTAATTTTGCGGTGTTTCAAGTAAATGGAAAATGTCGTATGATATACGTTCATATAAATATGTTCCACATTTTATACTTTAAAATGAATCTAGCTCAATTCATATATTATGATTTGATTCAACCAATTAATTTCGATAATTTGCTTATTTTTTTAAAAACGCGTCAAATTATTCTTCTCATTGTTTCTCATCTGTACCATTAAAATTCTCGTAAGAGCATCATTAACCATAAAACTTTAAAAAGAACTCTTAATGAATATTTAAATAATAAATTTAAGTTAAAGAAGAGAGAAGCAAAGGAGATGAGATTGTCTGTGGAAAATAAAGAGAGAGAAAGGAAGAGATGCAGCAAGAGGTGACTCTTCTGTAGGATGTTTAAACACCTGCCTCTTAGCAAAAAAAAATTTTTTATTATTTTCTGGGCTTAAGAATTTATTTAAAAACCACCGTTAATGGTGCTTTAAGCATTCAGAATACTCTGCGAATATTCTGAATGCTTAGAGCACCATTAACGGTGGTTTTTAAATAAATTCTTAAGCCCAGAAAATAATAAAAAATTTTTTTTTGCTAAGAGGCAAAAAGTTAGCTTACCAAAATCAAAGATCTTCTTCTCAAGCAATGTTACCCAGGAAAAAGGAGATTTAATAAGCCGAGAGAGTGGTATTGCATCTACTAGAGAATTGGGAAAATACCTTGGGATGCCAATCTTGCAAAAGAGAATTAATAAGGACACGTTTGGTGAGATTTTGGAGAAGGTAGCTTCGAGGTTATCGGGCTGGAAGAAGCAGACGTTGAGTCTGGCAGGAAGAATCACCATGACTAAAGCAGTATTATCATCCATTCCGGTGCATTCAATGAGTACGATATACCTACCTGCGAGTATACTTGACAAGTTAGACAGCTTATCGAGAAGCTTTGTGTGGGGAGGTGGTCAACATCTAATCTCTTGGGATAGAGTTTGCAGACCAAAAGGGGAAGGTGGTCTTGGGATCCGAGGCTCTAGAGACATGAATAAAGCCCTGATAGCTAAAGTTGGATGGCGTCTACTCCATGACGAGGAGGGTCTTTGGGCCAGAGTGTTGCGAAAGAAATATGTGGTGGGTGATATTCATGACCGAGCTTGGATGATTGCGAGGGGTAATGTATCGTCGACATGGAGGAGTGTATTATTGGGAATCAGAGAAGTGATTTCAAGTGGCCATAGGTGGGTAATTGGAAATGGAAAGGACATTAAGTTTTGGACAGATAGGTGGCTTGCACAAAAACCTCTCACGGTGGACGCCATTGCAGAGCTTCCAGAGGGTTATGAAAACATCACAGCGAGAGATATGTGGCTGGAGGGTGGGGGCTGGGACATTGCCAGAATAGCACCTTTCACTGCGGAAGAGAGACGACTTGAACTCGCAGCAGTAGTTGTGGATGCTGTAACGGAAACGCAGGACCGGTTAGCTTGGGGAGGAACTCCTAATGGACAGTTCACAGTTACTACCGCCTATGAGTTGATAACGAGTGACGAAATCCCAAGACAGCAGATGGAGATTTTCTTTAAAAGCATGTGGAGGGTTGTAGCTCCGGAGAGAGTTAGAGTGTTTCTCTGGCTAGTGGGAAACCAGGCAATCATGACGAATGCGGAGAGATATAGAAGACACTTAAGTGGGACTGATGTCTGTCAAGTATGCAAAGGAGGGGTTGAAACTATTATTCATATATTAAGGGACTGCCCTGCAATGTCAGGAATCTGGACCAGACTCGTACCAGCTGCAAAGCGTGACGCCTTTTTCTCTATGTCGCTATTGGAGTGGTTATATCGGAATCTTTGTGGGAATGTTGGTCAGAGTGGGGTGCAGTGGACGACAATGTTTGCGATGGCTATTTGGTGGGGTTGGAAATGGAGATGCAGTAACATTTTTGGTGAGAACCGCCTTTGGAGAGATAGAGTTCAGTTTCTGAGAGATTTGACTACGGAAGTGATTGAAATTAAGAAAGCGGAGAAGGAAAACAGAGTTTCAGAGCGGCGAGTGGAAGTGATGATAGGTTGGAAGCCTCCGTTGGAGGGCTGGATGAAGATTAATACAGATGGTGCGTCACATGGTAACCCGGGACCTGCTACAGCCGGTGGAGTGCTGCGAAACGAGAATGGCGACTGGTGCGGTGGGTTTGCTCTTAACATAGGAAGGTGCAGTGCTGCTCTAGCGGAACTATGGGGAGTTTACTATGGGCTTGTGATTGCTTGGGAGAAAGGGGTGAGAAGGTTGGAGGTTGAAGTTGATTCAAAGATAGTGGTGGATTTTCTCAATATTGGAATTGAAGATACTCACCCACTGTCGTTCCTGGTACGTTTGTGCCATGGCTTTATGACAAGGGACTGGTTGGTCCGTTTTGTGCACATGTTTAGGGAAGCTAATCGCTTGGCTGATGCTTTAGCTAACCTTGCTTTTTCATTTCAATTTGGTTTTCATAGCTTTGATGTTGCTCCAGTAGAGGTTGTTACTTTGATGCAAGAGGATGTTGTTGGCTCGTTACAGTCACGACAAATCCGGTTGTAGTCTGGTTGTTGTTTAATAAATTTGGGAGTCTTCCTCCCAATCTCTTACCAAAAAAAAAAAGCATTCAGAATACTTGATACCTCTCCTTTTTTTTTTTTGCTTATGTGATTAACCGATTAAAGGCCCATTTGGTTAGTAAAAGCCCATTAGCACTGTCGAAAGACACGTGTCAGCAGTCAACTGTGAAGGAAAAATAATAGAACCATCTTTGACATTCTTTCCTCTGATCCCGTTTTCCTTCTTAAAACCATCAAACAAACATCTCTTCCTTCAATTTATTAATCTTCTTCCCGAAATATTAATTCGAAATCTCAGTAATCGCTTTTGATGGAGATCGTTCCATCTTCAAGTAGATTCAAACTCTACGATCAACTCCAGCTTCTCGAGTTTCCCGATAAGTACGTCCTCAAACCCGTGGATTCGCCGCCTCATCATGGCTTCTCCGTTGATCGCCGCGACGGCAACATCAAACCTCTCGACGGTAATCGCTGTGTCCTATTTAATGTTTTGGTTTCAAGAAACTAGCTATTAGCATGATTTCATTTCTGTTTAGGATGTTGTGTGTGTTTTGATGTTACTGATTCCTGTCTTAATGCAGACAACACTAGTTCTGGTAATGCCACCAAGGTCTCTACTGTCTTTGGCGTTGGAGGAACTATTAGGCTCTTAGCAGGTGAAAAATAATCTCAAAGTTTCAACCTTTCTATATTTGTATTTTGGTTTCTTCTCGTATGGAACCTTCACTGAGAGTTTCATGGTGTTTAGGAACGTATTTGCTCGTTATTACATCTCGGGTGGAAGCTGGGACTTACCTCGGTTTCCCTATTTTTCGAGTTACGTCTATGAAGTTCCTACCTTGCAATGGGAATTTGAGGTTTGCTACTGCTCAAGAAGTGAGTTTCTTTTTTTGTTGTGTAAAGTTACTATTTTTGGAGATTTTTAAAGTTGTCTAGAAAACTTTTTCTCACTACTTTGAAATGATGGGTTGTGAAGAAAAAGGACGAAGCGTATTTCAGGACTCTGTTACAGGCCCTTGAGACTACACCAGGGTTGTATTTTTCATATGAGACAGATCTTACAGTCAAGTAAGTTTCACCCTTTGATCCCTTGTATAAGTAGAATCCTAGACTTAAGAATATATGTTTACTACATTCATCCAATGTTACAGCTTGCAAAGAAGGAGTAAGCTGGCTGTAGGTTGGACGAGTAAGCCCCTGTGGAAGCAGGTTGGTTGTTCATCTGATCCTTGTGCAACTTTTATTTTTTTCTATTTCTATATTCTTTTCTAATGTTAGTTGGTAGGCTGAAGGTTAACTTGCGTGTCAGGCTGACCCTCGGTATGTTTGGAACTGGCATCTTTTGGAGGAACTGATTGAATGCAAAGTAAGTTTCCTCATTCTAATTTTAATATTCTCATTCCATCTCAAGCTTCACAAATCTAAGATTCTCTTTTTTGATGGTAGCTGGATGGTTTTATCACCCCTCTGCTTCAAGGAAATATCCTTTCATTATCTTCTGTTTCGTTTCTTCGTGGACTGTTTGTATATTTATATATGTAGTGTTGTGGCTTTCAACGTGTTTGTTTAAAAATTAACCAACGGTTACGCTACCAAGTTGCTGAGCTCAAGCTCAAGAACTCTCCTTTGGTGATATCGTTAATTTCGAGGCGCTGTATACGTCGTCTAGGTGTGTTTTGGTTTGTGACTAGTGCTGTTGGAAAAATTCAGTTAAATGCCTGTTTGATAATCATGTTGGAAGTTGGCATTCTAGGTACACGTATGTGGAGAAGAGGAGCCAATCTTGAGGGAGACACTGCTAATTTTGTGGAATCGGAACAAATAGTGGAGGTTAATGGTTTCAAGTTCTCTCTATTGCAGGTATACCCTTTTTCAGAGCTCATTCATGTGTTGTGTACTGTTAAAATGATCTTTTCTTGTTACTGTACTGGGTGCATTATCTTTGGAATTACAATTCAGTGTTGCAATAGAAAATGCTCATTTCAGCAGAATGGTTACTGTTTCAAGGTTTTGGATATGCTTGAAATTCACTGTTTCATTATTTATAGAAGCCACCTTGCTTTTTCTTTTTCCCTGTTTAAAGGTTTCCTTTCATTTCTTGTGGATTGTAGTAACCGTCTTGCTTTCACTTGCTAGGTTCGAGGTTCAATTCCACTTCTTTGGGAGCAAATCGTTGATTTGAGCTATAAGCCACAGCTTAAGATTAATAAGCATGAAGACACGGTAATTTCTTATGATCATGTTACATATTTTTCATTCACTGTCCATCCCCCAACCTTGATTAGTTATTTTCTGCCTCCAGCCAAAGGTCGTGCAACGCCACTTCCACGATCTTAGCCAAAGATATGGAGAAATTATGGCAGTTAACTTAACAGATCAGGTAACATAAGTACATGGCATAACACACAATGCATTCTGAAATCTATGACATCTTAGCTTCAGTTATTTTGTGGTTTGCCGCTGCGCCATATTCACTTGCTTACTTTCCTTGTCTAAGTAACTTAGTCTCTCTCATTTTCCTACAATAGCATGGAGCTGAAGGTGAATTAGGCAAAGCATACGCCACCGAAATGGCGAGGCTTCCAAACGTAAGGTAAAATTCTTTCTGCGGATTGACACATTCACCTTTTATCCTTCGTGATTTATCATTATCCCAGAGCAAACACTGCCTGACCCTTCTTATCCATTTTTTCGTTTCTTTGGATGTCTTTCACCTTCTATATATTCAATCTGTTCTTTGATCGTACACATCAAGTTGATTTAGTGGTATTACTAGTTAATGAGGTTCTTTTGACACAGATATGTCTCCTTTGACTTCCATCACATCTGTGGAACTACAAACTTCGACAACTTGGGGGTACTTTATGAACAGATTGGGGATGAATTTGAAAAACAAGGGTAAGCAAATAAATTATTCTTTTGGTTCTTCTCGTTTCAGATCTAGACGCTGAGTTAATATGCATAGCAGTAAGATATTTGTTTGGTTCAAGTCAAGATAACTGCTAGCTGTGTGCAAAAAAGTTTTTGTCTCAGCTGCTACTAATCCAAGCTGAGCAGATATTTCCTTGTAGACGCAGAAGGGAACATCCTAGAAGAGCAGAAAGGAATTATTAGATCTAACTGCATCGACTGTCTTGACCGCACAAATGTTACCCAGGTTTGTTGAGTTAATTTCTTACTCTTTTTCATTACCACCAGCTATCTTGAATGGTGCAGTATGTTTTAGATAAACTCATGGCTGATACGGGTGGGGGTCTGTAAAGATGTGTTGGTCAAGCCTCCTTTTGTGCCATCTGAGCTTTTCACCTGAATACTAATTTATTGGTTGAAAACCACTTGCATATTTAACTTCATGTAATATAATCTATGGTTGCTAAAAATGACTTGCTGTAAAGTCATTCAAGCTTTTTTAAAACTCGTACTTAAGATGTAAACATTATCACTGAACTGCTTCTGATTGCATTCAAAAACGTTTTTGTTGCAACATGAAAAGAATTACATGGCCCAAAAATCTCTGAATCTACAACTTAAAAGAATCGGAGTGCTTGATTCCACAGAGTGTGTATCCATGTTCGAAGATGATTACACAAAGTTCAGAACAAGTAAGTGGTTGTCACTTCCAACTTTTTAGTTCAGTCTCCAGTTTGTTAGCTGTTAGCTGTAGTAAATCTTCTGCCTTTCATCAAAAGCTGAATCCTTGTGCTTTTGTGATAGTGTGGGCTGAGCAAGGGGATGAGATTAGCTTGCAGTACGCCGGGACATATGCTCTCAAGGGCGACCTCGTCAGGTGAGAAATGTCCGCCTAAGATCCTCTTAACATGTTAGGATTTATGATTAACAAAGCTGAAAAATGCCGTTATAGTGTGGACATTCATATGATATAACGTGGAAGTTCTTGTTCTTGTGAGAGTGTTAGTGATGATGACCTTTGAGTTTACAGTTAAGTTGTTCTCTTAGCAATGCCTCAACACTGTTAGGATTTTCCACGTTTTTCTCCAAAAACGCTAGACTCCCGCCATAAAACCAACTTGCGTTTCTATGTTGACACCAAATTATTACGTTGGGTGCAGTTTTCTCTGAAATGTTTTATATACTTAATAATATAATGATTTGGGTTTTTTTCTGGTGCAGGTACGGGAAACAAACAGTGTCTGGGGCAATCAAAGATGGCATCAGTGCAATGTCAAGATACTATCTGAATAATTTCCAGGATGGTGTGAGGCAGGCAAGTGTCTTTTACGAGATTAGAGTTGAGGTTTCACATAGAGTAAAAGATGAGAAAAATGGAAGAGACAGTTTCAATTTTGTTTCAGGATGCTTTGGATCTCATAAGTGGTCGCTACACAGTGGGCACAAACAGCCCTTCACAACTCCAGCCTATTGGAGGATCACAACCATCTGTATGTTCCTCTTAAGCACCACACTTACTGTCAAAACAATATGTTAAAATGAAAAGACCGCTGATTGGGTTTCCTTTTTTTTTTTTTGTTTGTTGGGTGAGAATAAACAGTTTCTGCCTGTAGCATCAGCGTTGTTGATAGGTGGTGTAACAGTGACATCTTTCACGATTCATCAAGGTAAAGAATTTTTTTAAAAATTTTATATAATTATGGAGGGTTGAAGTTGTGTGAGTGATATGTGTGATCTGATATAAGCAACAGCGGGAAGGAACACGCAGCAGTATCTGGCGTCGGCTCTGTGGGCAGGAGTAACTGCAGGAGTGGTGGCAGTGATCAAGGCCAATGGAAGGCACTTGTGTTCAAGGCCTCGTCTTTGCCATCTCATTTGATTCCTTTATATATATATATATATATATATATATATATATATATATATATATAAGGGGAGTCTCCCTGTACCAAATTCGTTCTTTTTTCATATCTTCTGTTTTCAGCTTAAAACGTCGTACAAACTTCTAAGAATAATTAAATAAAAAGCCAGTGCTGTGGAAATTTTCTGATTAATTCAAGTGATCATATCTATAGATATCAAACTGTATTGTTTGATATATTCCTCAGTAAACCATCTATGACATACACAGATTCTTTTAAAAGGAAAACAAAACTCAAGTATTGCCAAACACCTGTTCAGTGTTGGCCACCAAAAAAAAAACAATTAACGAAAAGTAATCTTATTATTATTTCAACCTTGAATTCATTAAATGTTTACGAAAGGACTATTCCCACCCCACTAGATGCCATACACAGCACGGTCCCTCCATTATTGCAATACAATGGTTCCATTATGTCCCTTTACACCAATATTATTTGGCGCACTTTGTTCTCCACGTAATGTAACAGCCAACAACAACAACAAACACTGCACAAACCTTATAAACCCTTAAAGACGGCTACGGCCGCGTGAAGCTGGCGGTTTGAAACTCGCAATCCCCGTTACTTCCCTCCCTGTCACTAAGGTGTTTATATCATAAGTCCCTTCGTATGTATAAATGGGTTCCAGGTCACCAAAAGCCTGCAAATGTTTTTCACGTTTTAGCACTTAAACTCACTCTCACTCTGATAAATTTTTCATTATTAGCCAACCAAGTCAGATAAGAAGATTAGCTCACCTTTGCCACCAGAAAATCCCCTACAATTCCATTCCCACCGAGTAATTCTCGTCCTAGCGAAGCAGTTTCCCTTGCCTTTGATGAAATCCATGCCTAGTTGAGCCATACAATTGGGTTATACAAATAATATCATACTGAGCTGTGTTAGATTCCTCCACTTACTCGAGCTAAAAGAATAAGCTTAGTGATTGTATATCAAATACTCGGCAAAGAAGAACTCACCTTTCCTAAACTGGCTTGACCTGGAGTCATTTGACCCGACTCATATAGCTTGCAGAGGCGCCAACCCATCATAAACATCGCTTGAACATTACCAAGTATCTTCACAAGCTTCTGTTGGTTTAACTGGAAAGCAGCCAACGGTGCTCCAAACTGTTTCCTCTCCAGTAGATACCTTCAAACAATACACACATTAAATGGGAATTGCTTTATAAACGATGAAATGAATGCTCTTACTATGGTTACTCCTGAGATCTGGCTGTTTGGTAATACCTGTGACACATATCGTATATTCCCATTGTTATACCAATTGGTTGCCAGGCCACCATTACACGTGAGACAGCTAGGACCTATTCAAGTAAAGTACAGAAAAACAATTAGATATCACGAAGATTTCAGATAATATGTATTCTGCTTATGGTAGAATGTTGAAGAGCATTTCTAGATCATGTGGAGTTTATCAGTTAGCACAACAGTACCTTGCTTGTGTCCTGAAATGAATTTAGCCCAGGTAACCGCTCCTCATCCGGAACAAAGACATTTTGTAGTAAAATGTCTCCATTCTGAACAATACGTAAACCTATTTTGTTCGGGATCTTAGTAACCGTTAGGCCAGGCGCATCTTTCTGAACTAAGAATCTGCAAGACGCTCATCATTTAATCATGCCGAAAATAAAGTCTAATCCAAAATGAATAAGAAGCCACGTATTAGCACATTAGTCTAGTGTGCTATTGATTATGGTCCAATCATAGAGCAACATGATTCAGCATTCTGAAAACTGAATTTTCACATATATCATAACGTTGAAATCAAGAGCTACTTTATCAAATTTCGATTTTGAGAAACGACCTGTACACCTAAGATATAAAATGTAAGGTATCTAAGAAACCCTAGAAACTAACATACCCATTGACTTGGTTTGTTGTAGTATTCCTAGCAAGGATGACCAATAGATCTGCAAAGGTGCTGTTTCCAATCCAACGCTTTTGTCCCTGAAGTACCCAACCTCCTTCAACCTGATGTAGAAGACAATCGAAACAAGTCAAAACAATGAAACATTCTGGCAACCGCGGAAGTAGAGCAGGAGCAGATACAAGCAACTAAAATCAAGGGGACAAAACGGTCAAACCTTTGTGGCAGTTGTTTTTAGAGCGCTTGCATCGCTTCCATTGTCAGGTTCTGTCAAAGCCTTTATACAGAGTTCAATATATGTAATGGTATCAACATCAGGTTTACATAACGCAAAAAGCTTATTCAAGGGATGCAGATCGTCTTAAGTCAAAGATCCACGTACTCACCCAACAAGTCACAGTTTTCATCTGAGCCAAAGAAGGCAAATACTTCTGCTTCTGTGCTTCTGATCCACAAAGTGCTGTTCTTGACCAAAAAAAAAATCATTAAAAATATGCTTATGCAGATAATAGTAACTGAACACTAAAACAAGCTAAGAAAGAAACATTAGGACATCCTACCAATAGTGAGCATTCCCAAAGAGGTATGCACCAAATGAAAAGTTCCACAGCTTGCATCCACTCTAGATATTTCTGCGGTTGCAATTGCGCTAGCTGTGATGGAGAGGCCAGGACAGCCATAACCCTGAGAAGTCAAAGAAGCCAATTTGGAAAAAAAAGAAACTGAAATTGTCCATCCACATAATCCAAGAACAGGCATTGCCAGTTACCTTGATGGAGCCACCAACAACACCCAAAGCCCCAAACTTAGGAATGATATGGAATGGAAACTCTGCCTTCTCCCAGTACTGAGAAGTAAAAAACAAAACAAGGACAGTTATGTTACACAAATGATACTATAAAAAAACACAGAAAAAAAACATCCTGAACATGAAGATGTCTATCTCCATTCACAGCCAAAAGATGTCTATCAACATAAAGAGAAAAAAAGATTCACCTCAGTCATAATGGGAGCAACTTCTTTCTCCATGAACGCCCTCACTCTCTTCCGAACAGCCTGTTCCTCCGGAGTCAATAAATCATCGAAACGATAATAGTCTGAAGCTGTAATCAAATATAGAGAAAAAAAAAACAGCATGAGGCCACAAAATAACAACAAATCATCCAAAAAAACTGTATATAATCTCTTGAAGAGATCCTTACTGCACGGTGGGAACTTAGAGGCTGGTGTTGCTTGAGGAAACGCCACAGATATCTCCATAGGTGGCAAATCAAAATAAGAACTCTTCACCTTCTTCTCAGCACTATCTGCAACACCAAACTCAAAATCTCAAATCCTCAAATCCAAAATTCATTCAACAACTCGTTGATACTTCCTATATACTTTTTGATTCCATAAGTCTCCATAACACATGGCATCATCTAATGAGAAATCTCAAATTCTCAAATTCTCAAATCCAAAACTCATTCAACTACTCGTTGATACTTCCTATATACTTTTGATTTCATATGAAAAATCTCAAATTCTCAAACTCTCAAATCCAAAATTCATTCAACTACTCGTTGTTTATTTCCTATATAACTCCGATTACATAAGTCTCAGCATCATCTACAAATGTAAGCAGTTCGAATTTGAAATCCCTAAATCAAACCAGAACGAAGAGATAATTTGTCGATTTCTCGAGAATTGAAACAAATAGGAGATCAAACCAGCGAGTCAAAGCAGTTGCATCAGAGGAGGAGACATGCAATTATGCAAAAGCAAATGAGAAAGGAGGAAGGAAGGGAGACGAACCTCGATCTGGAGATGATAGCACAGTCATGGCGATATGATCGTGATGGAAAGCTTCTTCTTTGGCTTCGTGTTAGGTACGGAACCCGAGACAATGAGATAGGATAGAAATGTATCTCTATAATATTATTTGAGAACTCTCTTTGTGTCGCGCTCACTAACTCTCATGCTGGTTGATTAATATGATACCCTTAATGAATTAAAAATACAATTAGAAATTATTTTTTTTAAAAAAAATTTCCAAATAACAATATAAATAAAAAGGAAACATTTATAAAATTTACAAAACTATTTAAACACGAAAATATAAATATATATAATATGATTTAATAAAAAAAGGAAAGTTCACAAAATATTAATAATTAATTTAAATATATATTTTAAATAACATAAAATATACCTTTGAAGTAATAAAATACTTTATATCTATATCTTCTTAGATAAAAAAACAATATCTGTATATAATGAGATTTCATAAAAAAAAATTCACACAAAAAATATTGCTATTAGAAAAAGAAATATTTTTTTCCTTAAAAAAATAATTTTAAACAATAAAATATATATATTTTCAAAATAATTATGATTACATAAAATAATCAACTAACATAAACTGATATATGTTTAACTGACATTTTTTATAATTAGTATTATTGAAATTATTTTTTTAGTATATTTATTTGACTATAATATCTTACAATTACAGTAAAAATATAAATTGTATTTTACTTATATAGTATAATTTCTCAAAAACAATCACTTTTTACTGACTATTTTAAGAGATACTAAAAATAAAACTAAAAATAAATTTAATGATAAACATCTTTTGATCAAGTAACTACAATTATTTTAAAATATCATAACACTATATAATTTAACGAGGTAGATATATTATATTTTAATAGTTAAAATTATCTGTTCTAAGAATAAGGATTCTGATTACTTAAGTATTTTGATTATGGTTATATTAAGTTTCACAAACATAAAAACAGAAAATAACTACAGTTATTTTAAAATACCATAACACTATATAATTTAACGAGGTAGATGTATTATATTTTAATAGTTAAAACTATCTGTTTTCTTAATAATCTTTTTATTTTTAATTTTTTGTTTTTATGTTTGTGAAACTTAATATAACCATAGTCAAATACTTAATCAAATCAGAATCCTTATTTTTAAAATTATTTAAAATAAATTTCAGTTTACCATCCAAACAATCTAAAGCATAAATTTATTTAGAATTTATAAAATATGTTAACTATTGTAAATATTGATATGTGTTCAAAAATCTTCTAGAAATTCATTAGTTACTTATGTATGTAATTTAGAATCAGAAACTTTAGTTTTTATTTTTTTTTCCTNGTTTACCATCCAAACAATCTAAAGCATAAATTTATTTAGAATTTATAAAATATGTTAACTATTGTAAATATTGATATGTGTTCAAAAATCTTCTAGAAATTCATTAGTTACTTATGTATGTAATTTAGAATCAGAAACTTTAGTTTTTATTTTTTTTTCCTTCTAAGCACAAAAAAATCTTAAGTTATATATAATCTTATTAAATATACTTATATTTCTAAGATAACAACCAACATAAATGCAAATAAGACAATTAATCAAAAATTTCATATTTTAAAATATCAAAAATAATAGTTGAATTCAGAGAAATAAATAGGATCTAATATATCTAAATGATAACTAAATCGACCGTAAAAACAATAAAACAGACTAAATATAACATATCTAAAATTATATATATAATTAAAGTAATATAATATTATAATATAAATTAGACATACAAACTATAAATTAATTTAAAAATTAAAGTAAATATCAATTAGTTATTATTGTATATTTATTTTATAAATATACATGTCCGTGCATGAATACGGGAAAATCACCTAGTAATATAATATTTAATAGCTCGGAGTCCTGATTCAAGACCCGACCCGGTTAAGTCGAGCATACTGTTTAACGTACTATAAACTATTTCCTTTTTGAGCTATTTTATCTGTTATTTTGGGGGAGAAAATATGTTTTTTTACAGAAATGTTTTTGAGAAAATATATTTTATAAAAATGTTTTCTGAGAAAATATTTTTTATGTTTCTTTTTCGTAGAACTTATCAACTACTCATGGTTTCTATTCAAAACTATCTAACCACGCGTCTGTGGTCAGATGGTCAAAGCGTTATGTGGATCTCTAAAACGATCCGAGTTCGAATCCATACTATACCAGATTTTCACAATACGGTTCTACCAGAACTTTCACATTTTTTCTGGGGAATGGTTTACCTTTTTCTTTTTCTATTCAAAATTAGAAATATATTTCTTTAGAATAATATTTCACAAAAGCAGAACTTTTTTGGAGGGGTGTTTAGTGTATTTTGTGTTAAGATTATATATCTTTTTCTCAAAATTACAAACCACTTGCAATGAAAAAATAAAAATACTTTCTATAGACGTTACCTACTATACAGTTTTTCGTTTGTTTATTTTTTTTGGTAATCAGTTGTTCGTTTGTTGCTAAAGTTGTAGACGTTACGTAGGGGGCCCGTCTACTTATGAACAATAAGGCGACAGATAATGAGATGTTTAGATTTTTTAGCTACGAATGGTCGACAAATTGTGTCGTTAACGTTTCATCAACGACAGGAGTGAACATGCATTGTTGCTATTCCTTTGTCGTTATCGATCGCATGAGATGACTATTACTATCGAAGCTTTGGAAATTAGTTCGTAAGAGAATTAATGAAAAGATTACAACTACTAATTCATTACAAAAATAAAAAGATTACAACTACTTTTAGCTTCATATTTTGTCACTGAACGTACCGTTTCACACAAGTCAATAATTGTTTTTTTTTTTTCGTAAGCTACACAGTCAATAATTGTTCCATTTTTTCTTCTCGATTTTTCAATACGAAAACGAATTATGTTGCAATTGTTTGTACGTAGACTACGCAAATGTTTCAGAGACAACGAGAAGTATCGCGACCATGCACTGACAAAGTAAAATGATAACACCGAAATAATAGAGGAACTGGACGGACTATCGGTGAGACCAAACTAGTTTGTTTCTTAAGAAAGAAACACTAAATTCATATAGTGATTGTTAGCTATTAGCTAACAATGAAAATCACGCTAAGTTCAAAAGAAAAAAAGAATGAAACTTATGTCAACTTAAAGTTTAGAACGAAAATAATTTTAATATTGGAAGAAGAAAATTTATAAAAAAAATTATTGTGTCATTTCATTTGATATTCCAGTTTATAATGTTTTACTACCTTCATTTCGCAAAAATGTTAGTTTTTCTATTTTACAGATATGTCGACAAAAAAGAAGAAGAAGATATTTTACAGATATTTAAAATTTGTAAAATATACTAATATACTTTTACTCATGTACAATCAATTAAATAAAAAATAAATTTTATAAAATTTTATTGGTTATTCGAAAAGACAAATAAAATATTAAAATGTGGAATCACATTGGAAATTATATAGTGACACTTTTTGAAACAAAAAAAAAACATAACCATAGAATGACACTCTCTATAAATTAGATAGAGTTATTTTATTGACTACCCAATTAACTAGATTTAGTTTTATAATGTTTAAATTTTATTGACTACGCAATAAACCATAACTATAAGCATTCCAATGGCTTTGTATAGCGTATTGTAAAATCCAGTTCAAAAGTAGTATAAAATAACCTATAGTTATGTTTGCAAGAAAACTAACTTAACCAAATTAGAACTGCTTTCTTTTAGATACTATAAAAATAGTACTTCACCCACAGGCAAACATATAACACTGATACTTGTTGTGTCATTCTATCATAAATCTGGATTCAGATTATATACAAGTGTGAGTTGGTGAGTTGTAAATAAGATTTGACTAGATACATGTATGCATGCAACTATTTAAATTGTCCAAGCATACTTTCAATTTGATTAATGAAGAATAAAACTCCTATTTAAATACCATCAATCAACACAGAACGAACTTTATTGCCAAGCTAATGGGGGACACATGAACAAAAAAATAAATAGAAATGCTATACTAGATGAGTGCAATGAAACCTTGTTCTTGTAGCATACTTGAGTTTATATTCAGATGGCCCATCATGCTATGCTTTCTCTTTCGCTTATACCATAGACTTCACGACAATTGAGGAAAAGACAAGCCCAACACAATTTTACTTTTAACAAAATTCATCAACTACTTCTTTTATATACAAATAAATAAAAAGGTATGTTTATGATTTTATTTAAAAAACTATAGATTAATTCTTATATCCATCTACCTTGTGTGTCCCGATAAATCTTGCCTTTTAAGTTATTTGACTACCAAATTCTTTAAGAGATGTAATAATTATGATTGACCAATTGTGTCTGTATTGTCTTAAATTAACAAAGACAACATGATGTAAAGCTTCGAGGTAGGTTAGCTTACGGACGCTCAAGCAATTGATATCGATGGATTTATGAGGATTCGGTGTTGTGACAATAGGATATTTCTGTATAGGTTTAACGTATTTTGTCAGTCAATTATATGAGAATAGGTTGCAATGTTATGTGGTAGAAGACACACACCACACTAAAAAAGTGATGAGCTAATAATATCAAAAGTTACACGCTGTTCAAGAAATTCGCCAACGCACTCCAAAACAAGTTGAAACCTATTCTGTTTCTTTAGCATGATAATAGGTTATTGGTTCAATGCAGCAAAACGAAACGAAAATAATTCTAAGGAAATGCCCAGAAAAGCATGCAAGGTTTCAACAAATCAGCCAATAGATAGGTGTGATATTTTGGACGTTCGCTATGTGTAAACGCATTTCAGATTAGCCAGATAAGTTAAGTAGATATGCTGTGGTCTGTGTGAATGCATCTTGAGATGTGGTCGGTTAGCATTAATCGAGTCAAATGTGAACGCATTATTGCTGCTTCATCTTACGGTAGTAACCATATAAGACGTTTGTTGCTTCTCAAAACAATTGTGTGATCCACACTCTACCAAATATATCTCGCCTGACTTGTGTCCTCAGTTCTCTCCTCTCACATCTCAGTCTTCTACTATACAAAAACAATAAAAATGTCTAAGACATCGTGAGGAATCTTGCCAAAAACAATCAATATAGTCTTTGACAACGATGTTAAAGGGAAAAAAAATACGTATAACGAATGAAACCAGTAGTTTGGAGAATTTGGATAATGAAATTTTAGTGTTTGCGTAAAAGAACTGAAAAGAATATATTTTTTCTTCTTTTTTGCTATATTTGGTGAAAAGTATATTCTTAAGAAATGTAAAAGATTATTTCTATTTTCTTTATGCAATGAGAGTGAGGGAGTATCGATTTAGATAAACTGAACTGACTTCCTAACTATCAAATGGTAGTTGGTGAGTTTTATTTGCACACACTACTCAAATAGTAGGAGAAATGTATATTTTCAGAATAAATCGGATTCATATAAAATTTTCTTGTGTTAAGTTCATCAATAATATTTTCGTATTATATTTACTACTCTTTCTGTTTTATAATAAGTGTTATTTCCACATTTTTCATATTACAAAAAATGTCACTTTAGAATTTCAATACAAACTAGATCTCAACCCGCGCAACCGCGCGGGTATTTGTTTTCATTTATTTTTATATACATTTTTTTTTACTTCTAAATTGGTATATATTATATAAGGTGTATATATCGAAAATGATATATTATATAAGGTGTGTATATCAAAAATGATGATTAATTATTATATAGTATAGATTAATTATTGTTAGAAAATGATATTTTGTCATTTTTAAAATAAACTATATAATTTTTAAAGTTAACATCGAAAATATATATAACTAATTAACTTATACTATTACAATATTAAATTATATAAGTTTAATTTAAACATGTATTTTATTATACTATCTATAAATTCAATGGATCATCTAATTTTTATTAGCCCATTAAAAATTTATAGTAAGCCCAATAAATGTTATTAGTGAATCTAATAAATGTTATTAATGATTAAATATATAATGTGACCAACNTATCTATAAATTCAATGGATCATCTAATTTTTATTAGCCCATTAAAAATTTATAGTAAGCCCAATAAATGTTATTAGTGAATCTAATAAATGTTATTAATGATTAAATATATAATGTGACCAACTCTAGTAGATAGTCCATTTTATAAAAAATCACACATGAATGAGAAGTCATGACTTCTCTTTTAATATAATAGATTATACTTACTTTCATCTGAAAATTAATTGAAAAATGTATTGATATCATAAATAATTTTATTTATCTCAAATACTATTGATCAGAGAAGTATAATTAATAACATCTTACATATATTCCGTCATTTTCTTAATTTGTATAGAAAATATCAAAATGACACGTATTCAGAAAATTTTATTTATTTCAAATACTATTGACCAGAGAAGTATGATTTAGCTATTACTGAAAATGTAAAATTATCATGAGATATTTACAATAATATATGAGAAACTTTAATAATGTTCACTAAATCATTTTATTATATTGTCGAAAAAAATAAATCCTATAAAGTATTAGATTTACCAAACAAGCAAAGACCGTTTTTCAAAAAAGAAAAAGAAACCAGAGAGACCACATCATGATTAAGTTTTTTACAAAAAGAAAGAAAAAAAAGATTTATAAAAAAAGGAAATATCAAAAGCAGAGAGACCTCTAGCTAAACTACTCATCATCTTCTTCGATCTATTCCCTCTTCTCTCTCTCTACTCTCTACCTCATAGATTCCATTGTCACCATCCCTTTCCAAAACCTACAATGCCGTCCCCTAGATCAGCTAATTAACACTCCCCAGAGATCTAAACCAAACCTCGAGACTCTAAGCTACACACGCCGATGGGGAACTGTTGCAGATCTCCCGCCTCCGTAGCTAGAGAAGACGTCAAATCAAACAACTCCAACCACCGTAAAGACCCTTCCACCCCCAAAAAAAAACCAACACCAATCCGAGTCCTCACCAACGTCCCCAAACAAAACATCGAAGACCGTTACATCCTCGACCGAGAGCTCGGCCGCGGCGAGTTCGGCGTCACCTACCTCTGCATCGACCGCGCGACGCGCGACCTCCTCGCCTGCAAATCGATCTCGAAGCGGAAGCTCCGGACGCCCGTGGACGTGGAGGACGTGAAGAGAGAAGTGGCGATCATGGAGCACCTCCCCGAGGACGCGAGCATCGTGACGCTCAGGGAGGCCTGCGAGGACGAGGGAGCTGTGCATTTGGTGATGGAGCTTTGTGAAGGCGGGGAGCTGTTTGATAGGATCGTGGCGAGAGGGCATTATACGGAGAGAGCTGCGGCCGGGGTGGTGAAGACGATTGTGGAGGTTGTGCAGTTGTGTCATAGGCATGGGGTGATTCATAGGGATTTGAAGCCCGAGAATTTTTTGTTTGCGAATAAGAAGGAGAATTCGCCGCTTAAGGCTATTGATTTTGGTTTGTCCATTTTCTTCAAGCCAGGTGTGTGTGTGTGGAGTCTTTTCTTTCTGGAAGTTGATTTGCGGGTCGGGTTTTTAGGTTCGAAAGGGGTCTTATAAATGTTCGGGAGGATTCGGTTGATAAAACTAAAACTTCGGGTTGGAATCTAAATCATTTCAGATTCGGGTAATTTTGGTTCAGTTATTTTAGATATCATATCAAGATAAACATAGTGTTTAGTATTTCAGGTATTTATTTAGGTTTTGGATATTTATTTTGGATTATAATTTAGATTTTTTGGGTTATAAAGGATTTTTTTGTGTGTGTGTGGTTATTTGTTCGGGTTTGGTTAGTAACACTGAACATGATTCGTATTTTTAGGGTTATTAGTTTTTTTCCTGTTTTTGGTTTATTCGTTCGAGTTTGGTTAGTAATACTGTTCATGATCCGTATTTTTAGGGTTATTAGTTTTTGTTTTTGGGTTATTCATTGGAGTTTGGTTAGTAACAATGTACATGATTCGTATTTTTAGGGTTCAGAATATGGATTTAAGTATTTTGGTCCGGTTTGGGTTCGGGTTTGGGAGGCTTTGTTTCTTGATTGATACCTTAGATGCATCCTGGCTCAGTTTAATGTTTTTATCTGATAAAGCTTACACATATTCAGGTGAGAAGTTCTCGGAGATAGTTGGGAGTCCATATTACATGGCACCTGAGGTGCTTAAGCGGAGTTATGGACCCGAAATAGATATTTGGAGTGCTGGAGTGATTCTTTATATTCTGTTATGTGGAGTTCCTCCGTTCTGGGCAGGTCTGTTCACACCTTCCTCTCTTCTTTATTATTCTCTTCTTTAGCATTTTCTTATAATACGCAGTTATGTCGTCTCAAAGAAGTTAACTATTATGTGTATTGATTCTTATAGTACTGCTAGCTAGATTTCTTTATTTCAGACAGTTTTTTTCTTTGAAACACAGAGTCGGAACAGGGAGTTGCTCAAGCTATTCTACGTGGAGTAATTGATTTTAAGAGGGAACCGTGGCCAAACATTTCGGAGACTGCTAAGAATCTTGTCAGACAAATGTTAGAGCCTGATCCAAAGCGCCGGCTTACTGCAAAGCAAGTCCTTGGTAGATAGAACCCACCTTTACCAGTCCTCTTACTCTCTGCATCTGTACTCTATATTTGCCCAATCACTTCATTTATCTGGAGATAGTCTAAAAAATTGATATTTTTTCTCGTTTTGTAGAGCACCCATGGATTCAAAACGCGAAGAAAGCTCCAAATGTTCCACTTGGAGATGTTGTGAGGTCCAGATTAAAGCAGTTTTCAGTGATGAACAGATTCAAGAGAAAAGCTTTGAGGGTTTGTTAATCATCTCCATTTGTTAATTATTTGCATGAGTGGCTTCTTAGACCAAAGTTATCTTACTTACCTTATTCCAAACTAGGTTATTGCTGAATTCTTATCTTCACAAGAAGTAGAAGACATCAAAGAGATGTTCAACAAGATGGACGCTGATAAAGATGGTATCGTTACCATCGAGGAGTTGAAAGCTGGACTTCGTGATTTTGGTACACAGCTAGCAGAATCAGAAGTTCAGATGCTTATTGAAGCGGTGTGCATATATCTCATTTTTACATCTTTTTTTTTTGCATGATCCTGTCATTAATATGGTATTTGAATTTTTATATTTATATAAAACATAGGTGGATACTAAAGGTAAAGGAACACTGGACTATGGGGAGTTTGTTGCAGTCTCTCTCCACCTGCAAAAGGTAGCAAACGATGAGCATCTCCGCAAAGCATTCTCTTACTTTGACAAAGATGGAAATGGGTATATTTTACCCGAAGAGCTTTGTGAGGCTTTAAAGGAAGATGGAGGAGATGACTGTGTGGATGTCGCCAATGATATATTCCAAGAAGTTGACACGGACAAGGTAAGTTTCAAATCTTCTATGCATGGTATGACCTCATGTTTGGAAACAGTATCTGGAAACCAAAGTTTAAAAACTCTTTTTGGGCTATTTGCATGATATCAAACAATTTGAAATTACAGACTTGCAAATAGGTAACGGAAACATGCTTTGCAAAAGTTAAAAGCATGCGAGGACAAAACATGTAGTAGCTATAGTCACTTTTTTTTTTCTGGCCTTTGTCTGTTGTGTAAGCGGTCCCCATAAACTAAAGCAAGAATGATTTCAATGTTGAGTGTGCTGGAAATGCTTTGGGCAGAGAGTTTCACTTATCATGTAGTTAGTGTAAAAGGTGTTTCTTCTGGTTATGGACTAATATGGATTACTGACACATTAGGATGGGAGAATAAGCTATGAAGAGTTTGCGGCGATGATGAAAACAGGAACGGATTGGAGAAAGGCGTCTCGTCATTACTCGAGAGGGAGATTCAATAGCCTAAGCATCAAGCTAATGAAAGACGGATCTTTGAACCTAGGCAACGAATAGCAGTAAGCCACCCCGCATTAGATTTTTGTAGAGTTTGTCTCTCACGTCACGTCCTCTCTTCACGTCACGGACTCAGAATTCAATCTTTTGTTTTTGTTGTAAATCTTTCGTTTCTTAACTTGTGTTTTTTTGGGTGATTTATGCTGTCTCTGTTCTTATTGTATTTGTTTGTGGGGCTAAGTTGTGAGTTGTTTAGTTTGTTGTGGTAGAAAGGCCAAAGACATGAGAATCAATGTTTGTTGTGTAGAAGAAAAAACAAGGACCTTTCTTGTAATGATGTTGTAATATTCTTTTGTCGGCCTTAGCCTCTTTAGTGATATGAACAAGACAATTTAAACTTTTGAATACATCATCTCAAGCATAGTATAACATCCTGGTTTGTGGTATTTGGGAAAAGACTTAAGAGAATTGATTAACATCCTGGTTTGTGGTATTTGGGAAAAGACTTAAGAGAATTGATTTGATTACCTATGTCATCAAAGTGCACTTATCTTTTTGGGAGCACATTAAAAAAAAAACTCTAGAGTTAAGTGTGGTTGAGCTGGAGTAGTGAAATGATGAGTGACCTATCGAAAAGTGATTTGCGATACCGTGTAAGTGAGGCCAAAGCACGGGGAAAGGTCATGTGGTGATTGCAGGGTTAGTAAACATGACTCTAAAGCCTTGGAAAATTAACGGACTGACCGTTGGAACGGGATGGAATTCACGGACCGAGTGAGCAGGCGTGGATGGCCTATTAGCCGTGGGCGGTCGGGGCGTTACACATAGTTTCTTAAATTATAATCCATATATGATGAGGATGACTTCAAACTTAACAGGAAAGCTACTTAGTAGGCTAGTACCTACTTTCCTTGGCTCAACTCTTAGACCATCAACATCAAGTGACTGACTACACCAGCAACCACCTATATTATAGGTCTGCAAAGCTATCAAAAGATCAATCAACGTCCACAAAAGCGATGAAGTTCAGGACCTATAATAATACAACCACCTCTATTATGTCCTGATGAGCTTTCCTTTATTGGAGACGAATCACTTGCTTTCTTTTCAAAGTTGGCAGTAACAGACTACAGCAATCATTTTTTCAACAAGATTTAAGCATCAAGATGTTAACGTTAAAAGGTTTGCAAACTACACCAATATTCTCATTATTATGTTGTTGTAAGCTGATGTGATTAATACTGGAAGAATCAGACAAATGCAACCAATATTATATGTTTTTTATGTGGATTCTGATAAAGCTATGAAAGCGATGAATTGGTTCTCTCATAGAAGTGTAAACAAATCAGGGTAAAGACTTTATTATGTTGGTTTATGGATAATGGTTCTGATTGTACCGTTGCTATGTACTTCTCTTTCATGTTCAAAAATTATTGTCTCAAAAGTAAGAAAACAGAGTTCATTTTACCAAAAAGAAAAGATGAATTAAATTTCTGAGATATTCAATATTCATGTGTCATCTACAAACCATTCAATAGTCCATGTTTTAAATATATACTAGAATTTGACCCGTGCTTGAAAAGCGCGGAAATTTTTTATGATTAAAATTTATATAATTGAGTTTTGTTTTTATTTAAAGTATGTTTTGGTATAAAATCAGCAATCCAAAAATTTGTGGTGGTAATCGTTTTGCATTAGTTTTTAGTTTCAGTTTTTATTTTTAGATTTGGTTTTAGATTTTGGTTTTTGGTTTTTAGTTTTTAAGTTTCTATTTTTGATTTTCAGCTTTTGGTTTGGGTTTTTAGTTTTTAGATCCGCTGAGTTAGTTTGAAGTGATATTACCAACAAACAAATCCCAAATAATCGAACATCTAATTTAAAACTGAAAAGATGACAACTTTTAAAAAAAAATTACAATAGTTTATTTTGTAAATAAACAAAAGAAAAAATATAACATGCGTTTTCAGCTTTTGGTTTCAAATTTTAGTTTTTAGATATGGTTTTTGGTTTTGCTTTACATTTAATTTTTAAAAAATCAGTAAATTATTTAAGAAAAAAAAAATAAACTATTTAAAAGTTACCATTGAAATTTATCAAAACAAAAGTGATTTTTATTTATAATTAAAAATACATTAACATATTTTAAAGTTCATGATTTGTGATTAATAATAGAAAATTTTGTTTGTTAAAAATATTAATTACCTTTGGGCCCGAAAATAATAATTAATTTTTGATCCATTAAGGTGTAAAATTTATTCAATGTTTTTTGGAGTTTTTCCTTAATACTAAGCCCAAAAACCAAAGTATATAGTTTGTGCTAAAAACAAAAGTAAGCCCAAGACTCTATCCCACAAATAACCGCCGGTTTAATTTAAGTAATTCGGTTTAGTCAACTATATGCTTATATTATTTGTAACACTCCAAAAATGGTCCAAATTTAAATGACAACTTAATAGAGTAGATTTTTTGCTGAGAAATTATACCGAATATCTACTGATCAATTTCCTCCTAACGCTAGTTTTATCATAAAAGTACAGGTATAGAAGAAACAAAAAAAAACAAAAAACAAAGGGAAAAAGTTTTTCAGCTACACGAAGTTTACACTAATATGGTGGAAGCCATCCAATGTATAAAAATGTGTCAAGAACTACACGAATTATATGTTAATACATGCCACATGTACGAAGTAAATGATATTATGGTGACAACATCACAATCGGATTTAACTGTTCTTAAGCTAAGTTAATGGGGTCAATCCGTAATTTATAAAGCTTAATAAACTTAATTGATTTTAATTCTTAAAGTTAATAAAATTAATAAACTTAATAAACATAATATTTTTAAAAACTTAATAAAATTAATAAACTTAATAAACTTAATATTTTTTGTTAAACTTAATAAATTTATTAAACTTAATAAAATTATTAAACTTCATAAACTTAACAAACTTAATAACTTATAAACTTAATAAGTTATTAAACTTAATATACTTAACAAACTTAATAAACTTAATTATTTATTAAGTTTAATACATCTTATTAAGTTTAATAAATCTTATTAAGTTTATAAAGTTTATTAAGTTTTTAAAAAATATTATGTTTAATAAGCTAGAATCCTAAAACTAATAAACAAAATAATTTAATAAATTTATTAAGTTTAATAATTTAATAAATTTATTAAATTATTATGTTTATTAAGTTTTCTAAGTATATTAAGTTTAATAACTTATTAAGTTATTAAGTTTGTTAAGTTTATTAAGTTTATGAAGTTTAATAATTTTATTAAGTTTAATAATTTTTTAAGTTCTTAAAAAATATTATGTTTATTAATTTTATTATTTTATTAACTTTAATAATTAAAATTAATTAATTTTGTTAAGTTTCATAAATTACGGATTGACCCCATTAACTTAACTTAAGATCAATTAAACTCGATTGTGATGTTGCCACCATAATATTATTTACTTCGTATATGTGGCATGTATTAACATATAGTTCGTGTAGTTCTTGACACATTTTTATACATTGGATGATTTTCACCATATTAGTGTAAACTTCGTGTAGTTAAAATTTTTTTTTCCAAAAACAAACCGTCATGAAGATTATATTCTATCAAAAAGGCCCATGAAAGCCCAATAGAACGCTCGAGCCCTAATATACTCGCGCCATCAGACAGAACAGAGCAGCCATTTTCTTATCATTTGTTCATGTTTTTGAAACAAAACCTTTTAAGCCTTATCTCTTTCCCTCTAAACCATGGACGACGTAGTAGACAGAGCCACTCTCACATTCCACCGCATACCTTCCCTCAACTCCTCCATACTCACCTCTCCCCCGTCCAAATCCACCACCGTAAAGTTCCCCCGCCGTGTGCTGCGGAGTTCCTCTCCCGGAGATGTCGGTCTCGGGAGTAAGTTCGCTTGCATCACCATGGCTGAGAAGTGCGAGCACAGGGAGCAGCAGTTCGCTCCGACGCCAGCTCAGCTCTTGAGCAACCCTCTTGCTATCCTTGCTCTTGTCCCCAAAGATGCTGCTATCTTTGCAGCAGGTGCTATTGCTGGAGCCGCTGCTAAAACGGTTACGGCTCCACTTGACCGTATCAAGCTTCTTATGCAGGTTTTAGTGTTATTAAAATAATGATTTGAGTAATAGTTAGGTTTTAGTTAATAGCTTTAAGTTTGTTCTTGCTTCTTACGGAACAATTTGGTTTTTTATATGCAGACACATGGTATAAGAATGGGACAACAGAGTGCAAAGAAAGCAATAGGGTTTATTGAGGTATGTTCATTAGTTTTGGCCTAATTAAAGAGTTAATTTACTATAGCTAATAAATTATTAAAATTATTTATGGTGTCCAAAGTTGTTACTTAGTCTTTTTTTATGTCCTACTAACTTATGGCAAGAGTTTATTTGTAGGCAATCACTTTGATAGGCAAAGAAGATGGGATGAAAGGTTACTGGAAAGGAAACTTGCCTCAGGTGATAAGAGTATTGCCTTACAGTGCCGTCCAGCTTTTGGCTTACGAGACTTACAAGGTGAGTCTCTGTCATCCACTACCTTATAAGCTATTTGGCTTATGTATTGAGCATATATAAAATGATGGTTGTACATCACTACAAAGTTGGGAAAAATTATACAGCTATTTGTCTTAATTAGTAAACAAGCAAGAGTCTCAAAATGATACAATATGGTATATTAAGCGATGATTCTGGTTTAAATTAAGATATATTGACCAGAGGAAGCTTGTGTCAGAGTTAATTTTGACTGCCTATTGAAGTTTTTGTTATCTGTAATTGAAACTGATAAACAGTGAGCTTTAAGCAAAAAAATATACACATTTTTAGGCTCTGTCTTGCTATTACTTTTACCATTTTACTATGATGCTTACACATTTTTGAATATCAGAAATTGTTCAAAGGCAAAGATGATCAGCTCTCAGTAATTGGAAGACTTGCAGCTGGTGCTTGTGCTGGCATGACATCTACTTTGGTGAGTTTTTGTGAATTTTACTGTTTATTGTGAATTTGTTTGGTGCCTGTTGCTGTCATGAATAAGGATAACAAATCCTTATATGATTTCTATTTAAGTACTATTTGGTTAAGAGTATGCAATGCTCCTAGCATATATATATAGATATGTTAATTAATCATTCTGATTCTTGCATCTATGCAGTTGACTTACCCACTAGATGTTTTGAGACTGAGATTGGCAGTTGAGCCTGGGTACAGAACAATGTCTCAGGTGAAATGTTTCTTCATTTTGACCATTCCTGGCTTAACCCCTTAAACTTTCTAATCCTCAATGGTCATGTTGTACTGATAAAATGCAGGTTGCTTTGGGTATGCTCCGGGAAGAAGGAATTGCATCTTTCTATTACGGCCTTGGACCTTCTCTAGTAGGAATAGCTCCATATATTGCTGTCAACTTTTGCATCTTCGATCTGTGAGTCTACTAAACTTTTCATTCCATCTGTGTCAAGTTTGAACCATATGGCTAAATTGCTAATATAACTTTGTTTTCTCCATTAACTGAGAACAGAGTGAAGAAATCTTTACCGGAGGATTATAGAGAAAAGGCACAATCGTCACTATTCACAGCTGTTCTCTCTGCTGGTGTTGCAACACTAACATGTTACCCTCTCGACACTGTGAGACGCCAAATGCAAATGAGAGGAACTCCATACAAATCTATCCCTGAAGCTTTTTCTGGTAAGTTAATCTGTTTCATCATGCAACACTCACATTAGAGCAAGATCTTCATCAGTACATGTTATATATGGGAACAGAAGACTTTATGTTTTTGAACTGAGTCAGTTCTTTTACATATGTCTGGTGCAGGAATTATAGACCGTGATGGGCTTATAGGCTTGTACCGCGGCTTTTTACCCAATGCACTGAAAACTCTACCAAACAGCAGGTTAGACTTCTTGAAACATAGAATTAGCAATTCTCAGTGCATTTATTTGGATCATATTTGGTGATAATAGTTTTGATCATTTCATCATCAATAAACGTATGATGATATCTTGGGAACCTGAACTTTACATTGCCAACAAGAACATGCCTACTAAATGTCCATTTGATGTTTATTTTTGCAGCATAAGGCTTACAACCTTTGATATGGTGAAACGCCTTATCGCCACAAGTGAGAAGCAGCTTCAGAAAATCACCGATGATAATCGGAATCGAGACCAAAATTGACAATCATTTTCTTACTGGAACATGAAAGTTTTGGAGCCTCTAGAATATATTTTTTTCGCTGAGAGCGACTAGTTTTTACATTGTATTTGGTTTTTTATTTTTCTCACTTTGTTAGTTCTTGTTTGGACCTGCTGTTATACTTCTGCTACTGGACCTGTTTTGTTGGAACAAACCTCAGAACTGTTTTGCTTTCTTAGGCAAAGGAAAAAAAAAGCACACCATTTCGATATCTATAGTTGTCAACACTCAACTCACAGATTACACAATACTTACTTCTGCTTCTGGACCTGCAGTTATGCCTTAAGACTTACCAGTCTTGCATTTCTCTAGCTGCTCTTCCTGCAGAGATTTATTAAGCGAAACTTATTCTTCAGAAACGTAAAACTAACAAGAAAAGGGTTCATGTATAAGCTCTGCGTCGTGTAGAAGCTATTAAGCTAACTAATTTCATGAACGCAAAAATCTAGAAAGCAAGTATTTTCATCACAGTATCAAAGAGGAAAATTCCACACTTCCAGCTTGAGTCATTGACTTCCATTCATGCCCTCAAGTTTTCCCAACCTTTACAAGGCAAAGGGAAGGTAAAACTATGAGGAGTTCACCATGTAAAGTACAAACTAAATACATGTAAGACTTTCAAGGAATTTGCTAAATGCTGACAGCAGAGACAGCCTTCACATTTGGATTTTCTTTCTTGAACATTTTCCTAAATTCTTCTCTGAAACAAAGAAACCAACAAGTTCAACAAGCATGCATCCAAGAATACTTACAGTATGACAAAAAAGGCACTAGCTAGGAGCTCTTTTGGGTTTATTTGGGTTCTTCTCTTTACGAGTCTCCCGCTTGCTAAAGCTTCTCAGCCGGGGCCTTCCTCTTTCCTACCTTTCTGAAAATCAAACAAACAGAACCAAAACTTTTAGTTTAATTTATTTCAGAGATCACAATCACAAGAAGCACTGCTTAAAGTAACAACCCGAGAAATCTTTACTAATGGGTTCTTAAGTTATGAAATTTCAGTTTCCAAGAAATATTTTCTCAGCTTTGATAATGAATGATATTTTTTTTGAGAAAAAGAAAGTTAACAGACTGATCTATCTATACTTCTAATAATATTCGTTGACTATTAGTTCTCTTTTTGTATGTCTTCTAGATTTGTTCATATAGCTTCACGAGTTTTTTCAATAAAAACACTAGTATCTGATTCTTTTTTATGACATTTGCTTTTGAAAATCTTCAATGAAGCTACATGAATATCTAATAAGAATATTTTTATTGAAAAAAAATTCAGGAATCTATATATATGTAAAACTCTGAAGGCATACAAAAATAAAATTAATGGTCTATGAATATTATTCAGTAGCTCAGTTTCCAAGAAATGTTTTCTCATAATGAATCGTATTCTTTGACTATTAGTTTTCTTTTTATATGTTTTTAGATTTGTTCATAGAGCTTCATAAGTTTTTGACTAGTGGAGTATATGATTTTCTTTATAAATTTTTGCTTTTGAATATGTTTTAGTGAAGCTATATGAATATCCAGTGGGAGTGTTTTCATGGGAAAAATACTCATATATCTATTTGAAAAAGTCTAGAAGACATACAAAGAGAAACGTCATAAATTATTCATTATCAAAACTGTAAAAACATTTTTCAGAAACTGACATTTTTATAGTCTTTGAACCCCTCTGAAAATATGTGATTGTAATAGCTCTGACAAATTTGTGAAAGCTTGCATTCACCATTCTTCCTCAAAGCAAAATCCAAGCAAAATTTGTAAACTTAAAAATCCACTCAATGGGAAACCACAGTAAAAAAAAGTTTGGAGATAGAATACAATGATGATGAGGTATAAGTTAAAAAGGTATGTTTGTTGCTAGTTACTTTGTAAAGAATCCTCCAATTACTCCTAAGTGCTTTTATCTGCTATAGCCGACAATTGATATGATAAGCATATGGTATATGATGGAAGCCACATGCGGGTCTAAGATGCGCAAGATTTGGGCATCTAACAACTGAAAGATATTATATTTTCAAATAGTACCAATACCAATTTTTCTTTTTCCTAGGCATAATTTATGCATATGTATGTTTAACTTGAAATCCAAGCCAAACACACAAAAATATGAATTTGATCTAAACTGGTTTCAGAGAAATATATAGATGGGGGTTAATGGTTAGATATTAAGATATCTAAATGAAATGCGAACAAATATAAAAATTTAAATTTTATTTTACTTTACTTTGTGTAGTTTGGCTATTCAAGAGTACTTATAAGCTTTTGATTAATTTTTTGGTTAATTTATATATTCTAATTCATTTTGGATATTTATAAGTAAGTTTATCAGATTTTGAGTAATTATTATTTTAAATATTTTATGTGTTTTCTGAATTTTTGGTTGATTTAGATATTAGGTCAAGTTCGATCCAAACATATTTGAAAATAAAAAAAATCGAACCTAATCCAAAATAGTATATATCTTAATAAACCAGCGGAGCTTAGTATATCGTACGTGGAATTCCATCTAGTGTCAACATCCAAAGATAAACCAACAGAGCTTAGTATCCCAGCGCTCTCCACACATGCGGCAAAAGAATCTTTCCGCGAATCAAAAGCGGTAACGTATTTCACACTCTCTCTAATATTTCACAAGGAGACTAGAACCTAATACTAACTCTTTCTTGACAATCAAGTTCAGTATATAGACGCAACACCTTACATGGATATATTTTCCATCACACAACAGCCCGTTCTCACTCTGCAAAAAATGGGTCAAGACTTGTTGCATGTTGTCATTCGCAGAGGCATTATCTAAAGTGATTGTGAACACTCGTTGCTCTAAGCCCCAATCCTTTAAGATGTCAAAAATCTTCTTGGCTATTGTTTCACTGGTATGTGGGGGTTTGATATCGCAATACGCCAATATGTGACTGTACAACCTCCAGTTCTCATCAATATAGTGAGCAGTCACACAGATGTAACCTCTCATTTGGTTACGAACCGTCCATAAATCAGAAGTGAGTCTCACTCGCCCTTGGGGACTTACAAACATTTCTTTCAACTTCAGCTTTTCTACTAGATATCTTTTATATACATCACTACTCGCAGTTTGTCTACTGGCTCGCAGTCGGATTAAGATATTTATTTCTTTCCCTAACCTTTTTGTACTCTACGTACCTAAAAGGAAGGTCATGATAAATTATCATCTCATAAACCATATTTCTATCCACTTTGTGATCATATGGTTGCCTATCTTTGGTATCAGGTTTGTCTGGACAATTGCGAGTATGGCGTATCAAACCCTAGAGTCTAGAGATCGATTTCAACAAACCTCACAGAGTGCTTACTGAAGATGTGATCTGAGATCTTTGCGACGAAACTCACCGAAGATGGATACACGATCACCGAAGAAAATGATCTGGCTTTCTTTTCTTCACCGACAAAGCAAAAGAGATTTCAGATCTTGTCGTTTATGAATAGAAGGGAAAGAGATGAAAACGACCAGTTTGGTAAATAAAAAAATAATGGGCTCAGGAGTTAGTCTGAATATTATTTTGGTCAGTCCTTTTCTAACCCGTGCAAACAATAACGGGTTTAGGACTTAAAAAACATGCTGGCTGGACCAATCCTATTGACAAAGGCCCATATTAACAACCTTATGAATATGATACCAAAAATTATAAACCCAATAAAGAAAAATCTGATCCGGAGCAAACTTCCGCCTACAACTCAAACCATAATAGTCTGTCAGTTTTGATGAATTGGTATCATTTTTAGGTGATTTTTATTGCAGGCTATGGAATATTTAGAAAAAAAATAGTTGTTCAATAATAGTTAATAAAATTTGGGGTCGTAGATTAGGTCCCTATTTGACTAAACCTTAGCTGAAATCGAACCAAGCCGATCACTCCACAAACCTACACAGCTGTAATACAATAAATATTGGTGAGTGAACGAACCATTCTTCTTTTGGGCAGGACCAAGATGTACACATATTTTGGGCCGTCTGTTTTATTAGAATAGATACATCCAAATTGAAAACTGTGTGAAACCAACAAGGCTAAGACCAGAGAAACATAGCCAAAAAAAACAAAATTCGAGACTGACACACATGACGTAGCTAACAAATAACACACGTTTTACACAAACAAAGAAGTTAACTTGTCACACAAAAACAAACTACACCGTTTGACTCACGGTTCAACTTCAGATGTTGGTGGTGGCACTTTAGGCTTCATATGAGAAGGTGGATTGTGCTTGAGTCTCGTGATCACTTGCCGCATACGAGACAAATCAGTGGGCTTCCCTGGTTTTGGCCCCTGTATCACTGTTACAGAAGAAGCTTCCTTCTTCTTCTTCCCTTTCTTCTCTAAGACCGGTACTTCACGAGGAATGAGTTCCGCAATAGCCTTCCAGCTGTTTTTGTCTGCTTCAGCATAAAACTTTTCTTGGCTTTCCAAATACAACTGGCAATTAAAAAAATTAAAAGGTCATGAGAATTCATCACAAAGACTAAACACAAATCTTGAATGCTTAGAACACAAGTTACAAAGAGACAAAATCACCTTCTCTTTCTCGCGGTTCGATTTCTTGTTAGATTCAATAGTAATGCTACGCTTGCTATTGAACTCGGCCTTGTATTGCTCTGCTGTTTCTATAATCTGTTGAACCATTTCTTTCTCCTTCTTCTCCTTTTCTTCCAACCTCAGAGCATTTAGCCTTGATGAAACACACACAAAACACACTTTTCAATATAAGCAAAACTAATTAGACATTCATATACCGACAAATAACAATTAGACATTCATAATCATAGATTATGGCGAAGAGGTAAATGTAATCATATCAACCACAGTTAGTAACAGAGTCATTCACATGGATTTTTTTTTTTTTTTTGTGAAACAGTCATTCACATGGACTATACTTTAATTTTAGCTTACTTTCTGTTTGAGGGAGATAACTTGTTGTACAAACTACAAGACTCCATGTAATTATGGTTAGGTCAACGTTTGGAGTTGACTTAGTCAATGGATATTAAACAGCCGCTAAATTAGGGTTCTGAGAGCAGAGATTAATCTACAGCAGGATTTTAAGAGCAAAGATTAATCTGAATTAGGATTTTAAGAGCAGAGATTAATCTAAATTAGGGTTTTAAGAGCAAAGATTAACCCAAAAATGAGGGTTTTAAGAGCAAAGATTACTTTCATGATGAAGTAAGTAAAGGATCAAAAAGCTGCATGCACAAAGAAAGCGTGTACCTTCGCCACTCCCTGAGAGCAAAACCTTCCTCTTTCTCCATGACCGATGGAGGAGGCAAGATGGGACCGTTAGTATCATCAGAACCGTTTTTCAACGGCAGAGATTGAGTTTCCGGTAATTCCATCTTCTGCGACGAGATATCTTCTTGGTTGGAGTAAGGAGATGAATCGTCACCGCCTTGTAAGTCTTTCTCGAAGCTGGAGAAGGACGAGTCAAACCTCTGCGATTGGAATCGAGACTCGTACGCCGTGTAGTTTCCTCCGTCGCCTCCATCTACTTCCGGCGAAGGGTTTGACTCACCGTGTTGTGAACCGTCGTTGCTCAAAGATGACGACATGGCTTCTGTTTTTTTTTTTTCCTTTCTTTCTCGAAAAGTCTTCTTTGCTCTGTTTTGTGGGTTCACACTTGTTGTCGTAAAGACGAAGTACTTCTTAGAACATTTACGTGGTGCTTTACTATTGGTTGAAAAGTAAAGACCACGGGAAGTAATGAAAATGATACATCGTAAGTATCGTGGATCTGACTCTATCTGATTATTTATACGTGGCTTGTTATGTATGGTGAAAAGTAGTATTCATATGGTGGACCTTGATGTACGAGATTATTACGTCAGATTTCTTGATCGGCTTTATATGGTGGGCTTTTAGGACACACAGGGGGGTGTATTGGACTGAGCATTTTAGAGAGTTGTGGAGTGTTTTAATTTTCGTGGAATTTAAGTTAGGTAACTAGATTTTGATCCGCGCAACTGCGCGGATGTTTGTTTTCATTTATAGTTAGTTATATAAACATTTTGTTTTCACTTGTAGATTGGTATATATTATAGTAATCACATATTTACGATATGTATAGTAAATATTTTTCAAAAATAATAATATTATATAATACGTGTTTTAATCAAATAGATTGTTTCAAATTTTCTATATTACAAAAACATCTGTTTGTTTCTTCTTCTATATTTTATTGTTTGTTAGATTAATATTTCATTTTTTGATAAAGTTATATAAATAGAACTTGATTAAATATTAGTATACTTTAATTTGCAAAGATAGTATAAATTTCGAAGAAATGTTTTCTAAAAACTAAACTTATAGCTTCATAAATTAATATTATAAAGAATTTTACTAAACAAAGAATTTTTTAAACAATTTCTTTTTTTTTACAATAATACAATTTTAAAAATTTACATCGAAATAAATTTATCTAGTATATATAGCGTATAAATTTTGTTAGGGTATATAAATATTCCATATTTCGAATCTGTGATTTTTGTTAATATATTGTGGATGCATTTAACTATTATTGACATATTTCCATATAAATAATAGAAAATTCCTAAACTTATATCTATTGACATATTTGCGTGACAAAATTGGAAAGTGTGGGGTAGTTTACCAAAACCAAATTGTTAAGCGTATCTTTATTATTATAGATATGATTTTTCATAAGATATAATAATGATAAGATTATTAGAGAGTTAATGTAACATGAGTTTCTAGTAATAGTCCATTTTTTAGAAAATCACACACATGAAGTCAAGTTATGACTTCTGTTTTAATATATAAGATGTTTAAAATAAAAATAAAATCTATAGGTGATTTGATAAAAGATTTTCTACAAAATTTCAGAGTTATTTAGGTGATTTACTTACGGGTCTTTCAATCATTTCATTGATATTTGCCACACATGTCCTGTAATCAAAGTCATTACTCTTAAATATCACATGACTATTGCAACATATTTAGTTACTGCAAAAGTATTAAGTCTAAATGTCCCAAAGACTCTAGACAAGCCAGAGACTTCAACATGTTGTAATGGGTCGAGCTTACAGAAGAGTAAAGATGGTGTGAGGCCCAACAACTCTGGAAAGCTAGCCGTTGAGTTACCTCATGCTTATCTCAGTCAAAGGATCAACTTCCCCTCTTGTCGTGATACTCGTACGAAGATGCCAGCACATGACACCTTTACCTTTAACAGATTTGGTTGTTTGGAAGCTTGTGGTGTCATGTGCTAACGTGANAAGATGCCAGCACATGACACCTTTACCTTTAACAGATTTGGTTGTTTGGAAGCTTGTGGTGTCATGTGCTAACGTGAGCATTAGGTCTAAAGTTGTATCTTGTATATAAGTTAACTCGAGTCATTGTAATGTTCCTCAAGTTGAATGAAAAGTATTCAGTAAAAGCTTTCATCTCCTTCACGTAATCCTCTGATTCACATGGTATCAGAGCACCATGGACGAATCTCTGGACTCTGTTTCTGCTCCAACGTTGAGCATTTCTCAGTGTGTTACTTTAAAACTCTCTTCCACCAACTATTTGTTGTGGAAAACTCAATTTGAGTCTTTTCTTTCTAGTCAATCTCTTCTTGGTTATGTTAATGGATCAACTCCTCGTCTTCCTCCCACTGTGTCGGTTAGAGAAGGTGATACTGTTACAGAACAGGCGAATCCTGAGTTCACAAAATGGATACGCAAGGACCAGCTTGTTATGGCGTGGCTGTTTGGCTCTCTCACTGAAGAAGCCCTTCGTTCTGTGTATGGTTTACACTCCGCTCAAGATGTTTGGTTCAGTCTGGGGAAGAAGTACAACCGTGTGTCTGCTACTCGCAAGCTTGATCTCCAGAGGAAGCTGCAGAGTGTGAAGAAAAATCAAAAGAAGATGACAGAGTATCTCGGTGAAGTGAAAAGTGTTTGTGACCAACTTGATTCAATCGGCTTTCCTGTCACAGACCATGAGATGATTTATGCAGCCTTAAACGGTCTGGGGAAAGAGTTTGAGTCAATATGCACTGTCATAGAACATTCTATGGACTCTGCACCTGAGCTGACATATGAAGATGCCGCTTTCAAACTTGTTAACTTTGATGACAAGTTACAGGCGAGTACTCCAACTGCTGACGTCTCACCTCATCTTGCGTTTAATACTCAACGTGGCTACTCCAACCGTGGTCGTGGAAACTTCGGTAACAGAGGTCATCGTGGAAGAGGTGGAGGCAACTCAGGGTCGTACTCTACTCGTGGAAGAGGGTTCTCGCAGCAGTTCTCTGGATCTAACTCCTCTGGTCGTCCAACCTGTCAAATCTGTGGTAGGTATGGACATTCTGCAGCCAAATGCTACAATCGTTTTGATCAAAACTATCAGTCTCCTGATGCTGTGCACAATGCTTTAACGACTGGTAAAGTGTCTGATCAACAACCACATGGCGGTGAGGAGTGGTATCCGGACTCTGCTGCCTCTGCTCACATCACCAACAGCTCAACCCAACTTCAGTCTTCTGATCCATACTTAGGTAATGACCAAGTGATTGTTGGAAACGGTGATTATCTTCCCATAACTCATGTTGGATCAGTGGTTTTGCAAGGTATATTACCTTTGAATGATGTGCTTGTTTGTCCTGATATAACTAAGTCTTTGTTGTCTATCTCCAAGCTCACATCTGATTACCCTTGTGAAGTTACCTTTGATTCTGACTCTGTGTTTGTTAAGGACAAGGTGACCAAGCGGTTGATCACTCAAGGAAAACGTCATAAGGATCTGTATATGCTGAAGAACAACCAGTTTCAGGCTTTCTACTCACATAGACAGCAAGCGACGAGTGAAGGGACTTGGCATCTGCGGCTTGGCCATCCCAACATGGAAGTTCTTCAGCTCCTTTCAAGAACCAAAGCCATAGTTTTCAATAAAGCAAGCACTCAGCCTCTCTGTGATGCTTGTCAAGTAGGAAAAAGTTGTCAACTTCCGTTTTTGTCTTCTGATTTTGTTGCAAATCATCCTCTTGAGAGAATTCATTGTGATTTGTGGGGACCCAGTCCAGTTGTATCTGCTCAAGGATTTAAATACTATGTGATCTTTATTGACAATTTCTCAAGATTTACATGGTTTTATCCTCTCAAACTCAAGTCAGACTTTCTCCCTGTGTTTCTGCGGTTTCAACAACTAGTTCAGACACAATTTCAGAGTAAAATACAACAGTTTCAGTGTGACGGAGGTGGTGAGTTTGTTAGTCAAGGTTTCCTCACCCATCTGGCTCAATCTGGTATACAACAGTACATCTCTTGTCCTCACACTCCACAGCAAAATGGTCTTTCAGAGAGGAAGCACAGACACATTGTTGAGTTGGGACTTGCAATGATGTTTCATGGAAAGATTCCTCAACAGTTATGGGTTGAAGCATTCTTTACGTCTGTGTTTCTGATCAATCTTCTACCATCCAAGCGGTTTCAAGACAACAAATGTCCGTATGAGTTACTTCATAAAAGACCTCCTTTGTATACTGCTCTGCGTGTGTTTGGATGTAAGTGCTTCCCCAACCTACGTCCTTACATGCAAAACAAGTTGGATCCCAGATCATTAGCCTGTGTATTCCTTGGCTACAATGAGAAGTACAAAGGCTATAGGTGTCTCTACCCACCCACAGGAAGAGTTTTTATCAGTACACATGTTTTATTTGATGAAAACTCTTTCCCATTTGCTGATATCTATAGCACATTTCACAAGTCTACTTCTTCTCCTCTGCTCAATGCTTGGCGATCAGCAAATGTTCAGTCTCCTCCCTCATTATCCAGTGAGTCATCTCCTGCTTCTGATGAGTTACCTGCTCGATGTATAAAAGTGGGATCACCAGCCCTGGCTCCACTCATTCCTGAACCAGCTTCTCCTGTTGTTCCTAATTCTCCTCAATCCGATGATGTGGTTGACAATGCAGCAGACTACCATCAAGAAGCTGTTGTCGAACAACAAGTTCAACCAAGTCATCAGATGACTACTCGTGCTAAGGCAGGAATCATTAAGCCAAATCCCAAATATGCTTTGTTTACTGTCAAAGATGAGGATGCCGAACCAAAGTCAGTCAAAGCAGCTTTAAAACACTCAGGATGGACTGCTGCCATGGGAGTTGAGATAGCCAATATGAAAGAAACTCAGACATTTGAGTTAGTTCCTCCGAGTGAAGATCAGAATCCTCTCAACTCTGGCTGGATTTACAAGAAGAAGTTGAATGCTGATGGTACAGTTTTGAAACTCTGAGCTCGTTTAGTTGCAAGAGGTAATGAGCAAGAGGAAGGTATTGATTATCTAGAAACCTTCAGCCCTGTTGTTCGTACTGCAACCATCAGAACGGTTTTGCACATTGCGGTTACTAAGAAGTGGCCTCTGAGACAGCTTGATGTGCAAAACGCTTTTCTCCATGGAGACTTAAAAGAGACGGTTTACATGACACAGCCTCAGGGATTTGTTGATGTTGATAAACCAGAGTATGTGTGGAAACTCAAAAAGGCAATCTACGGTCTTAAGCAAGCTCCCAGAGTTTGGTTTGACAAGTTCAGTGCGTTTCTGCTGCAGTTTGGGTTTCAATGTAGCTTCCCAAACCCTTCTCTGTTTATCTACCACCGTGGTTATGATGTGATCTATCTTCTGCTGTACGTGGATGACATGATTGTCACTGGTAACAATGAACAACTTCTGAGCCGTCTCTTGGAGCAACTAAACAATGGTTTTCGTATGAAGGATCTCGGCAATGTGCATTACTTTCTTGGGATTCAAGTTCATCATTACACTGAGGGTTTGTTTCTTCATCAGTCAAAGTATGCTACGGATCTACTTATTATGGCTGGGATGCGTGATTGTGCTCCTATGCCTACTCCCTTACCGTTGAAACTTGACAAAGTTCCAGGTCAAGATGAAGAGTTCTCGGATCCTTCGCATTTTAGAAGCTTAGCCGGCAAGCTTCAGTATCTCACTCTTACAAGACCGGATTTACAATTCTCTGTGAACTTCATTTGTCAAAAGATGCATGCTCCAAGTAAGTCTGATTATACTCTGCTTAAACGTATTCTCAGATATGTGAAAGGTACTTTGGAGTTGGGTCTAAGCATCAAGGCACACACTGATTCAACGTTGCTGTGCTATTCAGACAGTGATTGGGCTGGCTGCAAAACTACCAGACGATCCACTGGTGGCTTCTGCACCTTACTTGGTTCAAATTTGATCTCTTGGTCTTCAAAACGTCATGAGACTGTCTCCAAATCTTCAACAGAAGCTGAGTACAGAACTATGTCTATTGCTGCTTCGGAAGTAACTTGGCTTCAGAACCTGTTACGTGTGATGGGACTGCAACAACAACGAACTCCGCTGCTACTCTGTGACAACCTTTCTGATGTCTGTCTAAGTGCTAATCCCATGTTTCACAAAAGGTCCAAGCATTTTGATGAGGATTATCATTACGTTAGAGAACGTGTAGCGATGAAGACACTGGAGGTAAAGCATATTCCTGCTTCATTACAGCTAGCTGATGTGTTTACTAAGTCTCTTGGCCAGGAAGCTTTCTTCAGGCTGCGTAACAAACTTGGAGTCTCCTTTCCCCCGCCTCCAAGTTTGAGGGGGTGTATTAGTCTAAGTGTCCCAAAGACTCTAGACAAGCCAGAGACTTCAACATGTTGTAATGGGCCGAGCTTACAGAAGAGTAAAGATGGTGTGAGGCCCAACAACTCTGGAAAGCTAGCCGTTGAGTTACCTCATGCTTATCTCAGTCAAAGGATCAACTTCCCCTCTTGTCGTGATACTCGTACGAAGATGCCAGCACATGACACCTTTACCTTTAACAGATTTGGTTGTTTGGAAGCTTGTGGTGTCATGTGCTAACGTGANAAGATGCCAGCACATGACACCTTTACCTTTAACAGATTTGGTTGTTTGGAAGCTTGTGGTGTCATGTGCTAACGTGAGCATTAGGTCTAAAGTTGTATCTTGTATATAAGTTAACTCGAGTCATTGTAATGTTCCTCAAGTTGAATGAAAAGTATTCAGTAAAAGCTTTCATCTCCTTCACGTAATCCTCTGATTCACAAAAAGCTCTTCTTACAAAAAAAAAAAAAGCAAAAGCTTAATCTTAAACAAATAACTTGAGTACACAATTATAAAATTTTCCTGCAAAAGGGAACGATGGAGATGCAAAACTAAAGACAAAGCGAGGAAAGAGAGAAAGTTAAAAATTAAAAATCTTCTTTTATATTCTTCGATTATGAAACCAGAACTTGATCTTTCTTGGAGCTAAACTCAATTCTCTGCTAACTTGCAACCTCTGTTTTTTATCTTGATTTTGAAACTCATTGAAATCTCTGCAAACAAAACTAATAGCATAAGAGAACAGCTTGGACACAGATTCAGCTGTAGTAAAAGCTTAAACATGTTATAGAAGAATACTTCTAAGCCAGATAATCAAAATACCGTACACGGCTGATATATAAAGAACCACTGAAACCTGATGTAAGCACTGTTTCTGAAAAAAAGTGATGTTCTTTTTCCTATTATTATGTACTTGCTACAGCAGAAAGTTTATCTTTTGTTGAGCAAATTGTAAGTCAGAAAGAGCCACTGCAACCTTGCATCTTACCAGTGTAACCAACACATGAACAACATTGTCTTCTCAGAAAGAAGCTTCAAGTAACTCACAGCTGTCATAATACATCACAAAAACTCATAGAATAGAACTTGATGCAAAGAAAATTGCAGAGTGAAAAATGTCTTAAGAACAGAGTGAAAAAACTATTGAGGAGGTTGAAGATGATCTTAAATCATAATGATAAATCACCACAGAGGAGATAAGTTGTAAACATCTAATATTGTTAGAAGAATACCCAGAGAGAGAGATACTTTTCCTTGAAAGCCAGTGACCAAGATTTGTTCACCTAAAACTATGAGAAGACAAGAAACTGAGGAAGGCCTTTAAAATTGGTTAGAAAATTAGAATGCTAAACCCTCCATGTTTATTAACTTGAGAGAGAAAGAAGCAAGAAGAGGATAAGACGACACGGTAACTCATAGAATAAACGAGAGCACACTACGACCTAACCCCGAGGCCCCCGACCCTCTTTCTCTATGTGTCGGTTATTGGACAATAAAGATTGAAATTTTAGCAAGGAAAGTGAGAGATAAGTAGTAACTCACAAAGAAAAGTCTCGTAATTCGAATCTGCTGAAGTTCGTAATGCTCCGACTCACATTCACGATTGCAATGTAGATAATTCTTCTATCAATTTCCTGGAAGCTCCTAACAAGCTACAATGTCTTCTTCCACTCTCGGTCACCATAATTAAAGTATCATGCTTCACTCTTTCATATGATCTCTGTAATTGAGAAAAATAAGTAGAGTATTAGTTTTTCCAGAAAGCATTATTTGTTTTCAAGTATCTTCAAATAACATCAATAGAGATGTTATTCTATGGAAACTATCTATATTATTAAAAGAGAAGTATCAAATAGAAATAACCCCTAATTTTATCAATTATTTACAATAGAATGCCATTGTCATATTTATTGAACCTATATTTAAGCATGCTTGTCTTTCCCTAATTTAGATAATAGATTTAAGTATTTAATATCTTTTCATAGTTTAAGTAATAGATTTACTTAGTCAAATCTTAACCAAAATAAATTTCCTAATATATTTGGTATTAACATATTCAATATTTTAATATTTATTAGTAAGAAATAATATGTTATTTTTCTTTAAGAAATTATAGAATTTATAGTTACACATATTTATATGAATTTTAAGTATTTATAATTTTTTTAAGGGATGATAAGATTTTGGAATTGGAAAAAAATTATGGCCCACCTCTATATTATTTTAATTAAGAAATTTAAAATTTATGTCAGAATATTTTCTTAAAATTTTTAAATTGAATTATTATAACGGTAAAGATTAATTTTCAATCAAAGTTTATGTTTAAATATTATAAATAAATCATTTAATATAAATAAATACATAAAATAAATACCCGCCCAGTCGGGCGGGTCAAGGTCTAGTCTAAACTATTAAAAATGAAGTACAGTTAGACTTTAACCCTAATTTTTCCCTAATAATTACAATCTTTGCCACTGGTATTAACTCTACAATTCTACTAATTATTTGTATTCTTTCACGCCATAAACACGAACAAATAAGAAGCCCATTAAATGTTTACATACCCACTAACATTATTTGCATATCGACTTAGTGACAATAATAACAAAACCTCTAAATTTAATGTATGACACTAATAACAATAACAAAGATATTTGCAAAAGAAGTTTTACAATACTAGACGTAGAATTTTATTATATTCCTTCAATGTATATCATCAATTTGCACGATATATATTTAATAAACAGTAATTTATAACTTTGATTCTTTATCACCATGGAATACACTACTATGTATTAACAATTTAGATATTTACAAAAAACTTGAACCGAAATAAACCAACTGACCAATACAAATCTAACAAATCAAAGTGTTTTAATTTGATTAAATAAATAAACTAATAATATTAAGCTTTAATATATTTAATTATTTAACATAGACAACTAAATATAATTTATAGATTTTAATTCTAAATGATTAGAATAAACAAAACTAAAATTAAATTAAGAGAATTAATCTATGTGTTCTAATTATATTAACTAAATAAACTGATAATATTCACATTAAATATATTTAATTATTTAACATAAACAACTAAATAATTTATAGATTTTACTCTCAAATGAAAAATAAACAAAACCAAAAATAAAGTAAGAGAATATGAATCTCATACATTAATATCAAAACCGGAAAATTACCTAAAATATTTATATTGTGTTTTAAAATAATAATATAAAATTAATTTTTATATTTTTATAAATTATATTTTTGTAACTTAAGTAGAACAACTAAAAAAAACCGACATGGCTAAACTAAACAAACACAAATAAAAAAAAAACGAATCGAATACACACCAAACCAAACCAAACACATATAAAACAAACACAAATCGAATCAAACTAATTTGGATTGATTTTGGTTAAAATTTTCTTAGCCCAAATAAACCAAGTCATACCGGACTCAAACCGAATCCGAAATTAAACTGAAATGTTCACCTCTAATTAATATGCTCACATATATATAGAATATATGAGTATATTTAACAAAATGCTAAAAGAAATTCACATTTCAAATTAAATAATACCCGCGCGGGTGCACGGGTCAAAGTCTAGTTTTTAACTAAAAATGAACGTCAACTTCTAAAATCCATTTAACAAAACTTTCTTTCAAAATATTGTTTACAACTGAATAACAGTGAATTTGATATAAGTTTTACAAATTGTTAATTGAATAATAGGGAATTTCAAGTGAGTTTTAATGATTTTGGACAAATCTCATATTGAATAACACTGGATTTGGGATAAGTTTTTCAAATCCTTGACTGAATAACAGGAAATTTTAACAAAATATCAAAATATCTTAAAACTCCTATTCCAATACACCCCCCCCCCCCACATAGTGTGATCTTAACCAGAAACCAAGTTACCAATATTAACAACATTTCGTCCAACCATTTTAGTCAATGTTGTTTAGTCTATAACACATTTCATATGTTTTCGAAAAAGGGTTTTCATGACACATTTCTTATGTTAATCATCTCTACAGACTACAGGTTCTCCCATCGTTGACATCCATTATTTGCCCAAACATTTATACAAACCAAAAATAGGTTTGGTGTAGATTTGAATACTATGAATTACCCGAATTGATTCAATATTTCTTGAACCAAGAAAGCGAATTGGAATTGAAGAATGAGTATCCAAATATTTTATAATATACCTATAAAGTATAAATATTATATATTTAATTTTAAATTAATCAAATATTTTAAAATAATATTTCTAAACCAAATTACTCAAAATTAGTTATCTGAATACTTTTTATATCAAGTATTTAAAACTATTTCAATTATTTAATATGTTTATCTTAAAATCTGATATTTAATTTAAAACATGAATTAATCTATTTTTAAACTGGAATTAACCGAAAAACCTGAATCAAATAGAATCAGATACCCATTACATTCTCCCAAGGTCATAGTCAGCGCTTAAGCCTCTGAACCTCTGTTTAAATACCTCGTCACCTCTACTTATAATGGAGGTGTTGAATAAAAGATTCAAAAGTTGAATCACTATAATGGAAGTGTTGAAAAATGAAATTTGATGATGTGGATTAAACTGTATTGAAAAGATTCAACATGTTGAACAAGAAGAAAGTGGAGGTCATCGATGACACACGTCACTTTTTAAGAATTTTTGATATTTTCATATCCCCTTACTTATTTAAAATCAATAATTTTATTATAATTAAATAATTTATTTTTATTTCTTATACAAAAATTTATCATTTTAAATTCTCTATAAATAGATATTAGGTTTATTTAATTTGGATATATAAAAAAATAATTATTAATTAAGAATTAGGGTTTTGAAATTTATTAAACAAAACCATTGTAGTGGATAAAAGTTAAATGTGTGTTAAATGATGAGGTGGAAGAAAGAGAAGATGATGTGGAATATTAAAAGATGAAGTGAAGATTGTTGAATCTTAAAACCATTGTGGATAGTATGTACATTGGTGTGAAAAATTCAACACCCTAATTTTCACTTTTTACACTCCACATCATCTTTTCTCTCTTCCACCTAATCATTCAACACCCACTTATTTTTTATACTCTACAATTGTTTTTTTTAATAAAATTCAACACCCTATCATATATTTTTTATATTGATAAAAACTTTCAACTCGTTTAATTTAAAATCTTTAAAAAATCATTTTTATTTTAATTAATTTTTTTACAAATAACAAAAATAAAAAATATGAATAGTCATTTAGGTAAGGAAATAATTAAGAATATAAACAAGAGTTTAAAGGTAGATGATAGAAAACTATAGTAGAAAATAGAAGTTTTTTTTGGCATCCAAATTGAATTAACCAAGTCTCTATTTATAGAGCAGAAAAAATTATGAATTTTGATATATGAAAAATAAATTTATAAATTCGTTTTGTTATAAATAATTGTTGTAGAAAAATTAGGATAAGAAAAAAAAATCAAGAATCTAAATGATCCAATAATATAAGGACACATGTGGAAAATAGGATCCATTTTTTGTTAATTCAACAGTTGAATTCTTTCAACATGTTGAATCCACATATGCATTCAACAACCCCATTGTTTTTATCTTTTTTTTTTCAATTGTTGAAAAAATTCATTCAACAGCCTCAATGTATGTAGTCTGGTCACAGACGCATTTGAGACTAACATAGTATACATCTCTCTCCTGTGATGAAGCCAGATGTTAAGCACGTTAACATACCACAAGGCGCAGTAGAAATCCACCAAGTGTCACCTACACTTTTCTTCACATGCCTGATGGATTATTTGATCAATCTGAAGTAAAAAAATGTGGCTAGAGAGAATGTACTGTCACTAGTAAAAGTCCAAGCGGACCATTTAGCAAATGTTTATGTGGTCAAAAACATACAATGTATTCTTCAATGGATTCTATTTTTTTTTACTATTTTTTTGTAGATGTGATAAAAACACGTTTCCACCCCAGACATTGCTTTGATTAACCAGACATAATCTTTCAACAAATTATTTCCTAGTTAGATATTAATAGCAAAGATGTATAATTGGCGAAAACTTTGTGTTTTGTAATAAGGGCATCTCCAACCATGACACAAAAATTGGTGTTGAAATTACACCAAATTTGGTGTTTTGCTGTAAAAAGTTTTTGACCATCTCCAACCATGACACCAAATATTACATCAAAAGTAATATTATATATTATTTGAAATTTTTAGTTTTAATAATCTTTTATATATTTTTATTATTTATAATTGATAAATAATTTTTTATCCTACTTGGATATTATAATTCTAAATTTTTTAAAAATTTATGTTAATAAAATTTATACATTTATTTTTCGTTTAACATACTATACGTTTCTGTATTTATTTTATATATAATATTATTAACATACTATACATTTTGTATTTATTTTATATATTATATTATATTATAATAAAAGTTCCAAATTATTAATTATGAAATCACATAACAGAATAATATTTGTATTAGATAGTATTACAAATTTAACTATATTTTAAAAAAATAAAAACAAAAAAATGTTATTTTAATGTTTGATGAATTTAATAGTATTACATAAGTTTAATTATTTACAATTAAATCTAACTTTACAATAATATAATATTATGAATTGTTCTTTACTGATTAAATATGACTTAAATATATATTATAATTGATATTTTAAATACAAATATATTATAATATAAAATATATGATAATAATTCTTTAGTGATTTTTTACTTAAAAAAAATAAAATGTAAAAGTTCTTTTATATTTTATTTTTAAAACTATAAATAAAATGAGAATAACCAATTATTGATTTTTATTAGAAAGTCAAATTTACAAAAATTATTATGTAAAAATAATTTAAAAATACTAATAAGCCAGTATATATGTAAATAGTAATTTGAACTAATTAATAATAAAAATTAAATTATATTATTAAATGAAAACATAATAAAATATACATATTAAATATTTGGTGTGATGAATAGTGTTACACCAAATTTGATGTAACTCTATTCACTTTACACCAAATTTGGTGGGATGGTGTAATTTTTAGTGTTCCATTGGAGATGAAATCACACTAAATTTGATGTTTTGGTGTCCCATTGGAGTTGGCCTTATGACTGTTAATTATCTGTGGGTGTTGCATCCAGACAAATGTACGTATCTTATCCAACCCAATAGTAACTGATTCAAAACAAAAATTCTGTTCTAGTAGTTTAAATATATTTACATTTTAAAATACTCATCAATTTAAATTTCCATGAGTTTCAGAATTTTTTTTTTTTGAAATAAACTCTTGGTTCTCCTGTATCTGTCATTTTCGATTATTATTCAAGACAGTACATTTAATGTAGGGAAAATTGTCAAATATGACTCAAAACTTGATTTGAAATGCAAAAGTAAACCCAAACTTGAATCAAATGCAAAAGTAACTTAAAAGGCTATTGAAATTACAACCAACTCCTTGTGAACAAACAAAAAACGCGAATTTTTTTTACGTTTCTAGCCCTCGCAAGTCGTCTGCCCAGACGACTTTCAAATAAGTCGTCCAGACGACTTACCAGACGACTTAACTGAAAGTCGTCTGGGTCAGTTTTTCTTAAAAATAATTTAAAAATTTTGTAATAAATATTTTGATAAATGAAAAATTGGTATTATGTAATTACCATATGTCTTAAGAGATATAAATTAAGATATAACAAAAGTGAGTTGTTTTCAGCATAGATGAATGAAAGTAGTGTGTCATGATATTCTTTAG
>CAKOAT010069599.1:328816-361057 GCA_932364175.1 Eruca vesicaria subsp. sativa | reverse complement strand
GTTGTAAATACTTGAAGATGATGAGGTTGAGAGAGTAAAAATGCCATTTTCGAAAAAAAATTCAAAAAACATATAAATGGCATTTTCGTAAATAAAATGAAGATGTGGGGTGAATAGGACAAAAACAAGATGAGTCAAAAGAAGAGGTTAGTTTTGTGTTTGACTTGGAGTTTTGAGTCAAATTTGCAAAAAGCCCTTTGATGTATTTGTCTCTTTCCACATTTTTATTTAAATAGTTTATTCATTTGGCCCAGTTATGAAATTTCTGACATAATTTTATGGTAAATATCTGCTATGTCTTAAAAATATTCCAACATTCAAATATGAACGATCTCGTAATAATGACTAATTTTATGGGATGTGTAATGGGGATTTTTATGATGGAATTTTTAGTAAGATTTAAGAATCCGTTCTTAATTTTTAACTAAAAATTTAAAAATCAGTTCTTAAATAAGATATTTAAAAATTAAGAATCGACTATTCTTAATTTTTTAGTTAAAAGTTAAGAAACGATTTTTTAAATTTTGCTAAGAATTCCGCCTTAATAACTGTTTTCATTAAACTTGCTCTAACAGTTTGGTACTATAAGCTTAATTTTAATGGTAACTAAAGCCAGATGTTGAGCACGGAAACGAACCACAAGCCTTCATAGTAGCTTATCAAGTGTCACTTGCGTTGTTTGACACATGTCCGAAGATTATCAGAGGGAAAGAAAAAATGTGACTAGAGAGAGTGTACTGCGTTACTAGGAAAAATCCAAGCGGACCAATTAGTATTTGTTCCATACATCGGTCAAAGACTCAAATGGTACTTTGTTTGTTTTTATTGGTTCTGTATTTTTTCTATCGCCAATATAAAACCATGTTCCAGTCCGCAAACCGTTTTGATCGGGCCAATTCAGAATTTACCGATAAATTATTCGCTAGTCTTATTTTAATGGCAAAAACGTATAACTAACGAAAACTTTATCATTCTTGAAATACTTTAAGGTTGGTTATCTTTTCCTGTTCGTAGAAAAAAATTACTTGTATACTTGGTTTGTCTTTTCTTCTTTTTTTTTGCTCAAAATATAGTTGGTTTTTCTATGGGTGCTGACTTGAGACAAATCTATCCTATGATAGGATTCTTATCCAATCCAGAGAAATAAAATTCAAACCAAATATATTTATTATGGTTTAAATAAATCTACAAACTCGATTATACAAACTTATTCTAATCAAAATTGTATTAAATCAATTATATTAACGTAGTAACTATTATTCCATAAAGTAATTAAATACAAAAGAATCGAGATCCAGAACCGATAATGTCACTGACCATCCGGTTTAGACCACCCAGATGAACCGGCTACCACATCAACATAATCAACAGATTGTCATTTCACACAAATGTTGTCGAGTTTTCTTACATTCGCTAATAATATAATAAGATGATGGGTGATTGGGTAGGTACCCACGTGAAGCACCATACCGTACAGTCGTCAAACATTTGAAGTTCGAGAAGTTTCGAACCCAACCCCGCTTCTCTCTTTCTCATTATTCCGGAACGTTCCAAATTTCTAACTCGAGAGTACTATATTATTATCTTAATCTTATTTTAATCAAATTTAATATCGTCACTAACTTACTCCCCTCCTCTTATTTAAGCCACATCGCATGGCTTACGTGGAGATTAACCTTCCTCAGTTTCCCTCTTCTTTAACCAACTGCCATCAACGAACCTTAAACCAGCCATCACTACATTCTCCTCATTGGATTATTAACCCAGGATCGTTGTTTTTTTTTGTAATTTGATTTTGGGTTTTCAAAGAATCAATGAATCCGTTTCAGCTCCAAGAAAGTGATCCACCACCAAAACCAGTCGAAGGGTTGCACGAAATCGGACCGCCACCGTTTCTAATCAAGACATTCGAGATTGTGGATGATCCAAACACAGACCACATCGTATCTTGGAACAGAGGAGGCACTAGTTTTGTCGTCTGGGATTTGCATTCTTTCTCAACGTTTCTTCTCCCTCGACACTTTAAACACAGCAATTTCTCGAGTTTCATCAGACAACTCAACACTTATGTAAGTCTTCTCACTACTCTTCTCTTCTTTTGTCTGTCTTCTCTGACCCCAAAAGTGAAAAGAGAAAACAGAGCAATGTTCTGTTTTTCCCTTCACCGTTCTTTTCAGTTCATCTTAAATCTTAATATAGTTGCTGGAATAAGAAGTGAAGTTTTCTTGATTCAACGTTCACTTGGTAATTGAAATTCAATTTCTTTTGAGTTATTTCTAGAAACATCTAAAAAGGCAGGTTCTGTTTGTTAGTGTAAGTAGAAGAAGAAGGTTCTCTTTAGTATGTTCTAGAATCTTGTTTCGTGTCAACATGTCTTCTAAAACAATTAGTAAGTTCTAGAAACATGTTTCGTGGCAACTTGTCTTCTATAATAATCTCAAGCTATAGTCATCAATCTTATCCCAGTAGGCTTTGTTTATTCACTAGTCAGCTTTAAGCTTGCCCACTTGTTCTATTATTTATGTTATCTTCCTGTAATAAAAATATCATAGGTCACATCTCTCCCCCAATAATTGTTGTTGTTTAATCACATATTCTCATATATTCATGTGGACTTTGGAAAACTTGGAACATTTTAAGTGGGACGTTTAACATAAGTTTTTTCATTATGAATATAAAAAAAGTTTTGTTGATTTTGAATGTGTCAAAATTATGATTTGAGATATTTTAGGTGTTTTTTTTAATGTTTTTGGTATACTTATGATTGTAATTTTTTACTCATTCCGTTTCATATTAACTATCTTTTTCGTCTTGTAATTTTTTTTATCATTTTATATTTTCAAAGCAAATATTAAATATTTTTTTAGTTTTTATCCCTATTTTCAACTTATTAATTAATAAAAGCAAATAAATAATATATTAAATATGGTAAACAGAAAATTTAACTAATTCAATTTATCTACGAAAATTTTAAATGATACTTATAATAAAATGGAGGGAAAATGGATTGGTGATCTTTAGAAATGCTCTTAGATATTTCATATTCATTTTTGAATATTAACGTTTAATTTTTTTTTACAGGGTTTCAGGAAGATAGAAGCAGATAGGTGGGAATTTGCAAACGATGGGTTCTTGTTAGGACAGAGACAGTTATTAAAGAGCATCAAGAGACGAGCTTCCTTCAATTCATCGTCTCCATCCACCAATGATCCTTGCACCGAGCTTCGCAGGGAGAAGCAGTTGTTAACTATGGAGCTGCTGTGTTTGAGACAACAGCAACAAACGACAAAAAGCTACATCAAAGCCATGGAACAGAGGCTTGAAGGAGCAGAGAGGAAACAGAGACAGATGATGTCTTTCTTGGCTAGAGCAATGCAGAGCCCTTCGTTTCTGCATCAGCTGCTGAAGCAGAGAGATAAGAGGCTTAAGGAGATTGAGGATGATGCGGCAGAGAGGGAAAGAGGTTCGTCGATGTCGGAGTTGGAAGCTCTTGCTTTGGAGATGCAAGGGTATGGGAAACAGAGGAATGTGAAGGAAGAAGAGGTTATGGTGGTGGTGGAGAGAGAGTTGGATGATGGTTTTTGGGAGGAGTTGCTTAGACCATCCACAATGGTGGATTTGTGGATGGAGTCCTTAGCAATAAAAAACAATTTTTTTTTTTGTTTGAATAGTTAAGGATCTTGATTCAAAATAGTAGGTGCATTGGTGTTATCCGAAATGGAATCCTTAGGAATTAAAAAATATTAAAAATATAAATTGGAAAAATAAAAAAAATTTTATTAAAATTTTTTATTACAAAGTTTTTTAAAAAAGATACAATAACTTTTACTGATCATCACCAAATTTGTTCCAAATATTCTCAATCAAATCATTTTTGAGCTGTTGATGTATACGTTTATCGCGAAGATGAATCCGAATGCCATGCATTTCCTCGATATTTGGAGGCATGTAGGCACTATAAGACATATCGACTCTTGCACTTCTGGTGGCACCTTCTTCTTCAAATTCCGATGTATCGTACTGAGTGTATCCATCTCTTTCATTTTCAACGATCATATTATGTAATATGATACACGTTCTCATAATCTTCCCTAACTTTTCCTTGTCCCATGAAAGCGCCGGATTTTTCACAATCGCAAATCGAGCTTGCAAAACTCCAAAAGCCCGCTCCACATCTTTTCGGGTTGATTCTTGAACTTTAGCAAATAACTCGGCTTTCGGACCTTGAGGAAGTGAGATAGATTGGATAAATGTTGACCACTTTGGATAGATACCGTCTGTGAGGTAGTACGCCAGATTATATATGTGTCCGTTGACCACGTACTGTACCGCGGGAGCTCGACCTTGCGTAATGTCATCAAAGACAGGAGACCGCTCGAGGACATTAATATCGTTTAAGGTACCCGGGAGACCAAAGAAAGCGTGCCAGATCCAAAGATCTTGTGAAGCAACCGCCTCTAAGACAATTGACGGTTTTCCTGATCCACGTGCGTACTGCCCTTTCCAAGAAGTAGGGCAGTTCTTCCACTTCCAATGCATACAGTCAATGCTTCCTATCATCCCAGGAAATCCGCGCACCTCCCCAATATCGAGGAGTCGTTGGAGATCCTCCGGTGTGGGTCTTCGTAGATACTCTTCTCCAAATAGCTGGATTATTCCGTCAGTGAAATGTTTTAAACATGAAAGTGCCGTGCTTTCACCAAGTCGGAGATATTCGTCAACCGCGTCAGCCGCAGAACCATAAGCAAGCATTCGAATTGCTGCCGTACATTTTTGTAGGGGTGTAAGACCTAACCTCCCGGCTGCATCTCTTCTTTGTTGGAAGAATAGAAATTCTTCGGAGAGGGCATTGACAATACGCATGAATAAGTCCTTGTTCATGCGGAAACGGCGTCGGAATAAATGTGCCGGAAATGTCGGCTCTTCGCTGAAGTAGTCTCGCCATAGACGGTCGTGTCCGGATTCTCGGTGTCGTTCTATATAAGCACGTCGTTGTGGCTGTCTCGGTTGTGACTCCAAAATGTTGTCGTAGGTATCGTCTATGAGATCGTCGATAATTTCGTCCAATCTTTCGTCCACTCCATCGGATGAAGATGATGACATTTCCGGGTTTCGGTATTTATTTCTGGTCCGTCCTGCCATTTTATAATGCACCAAATTAAATAATTGGTGCAACATAATAAAATTTGAATTGATACTTATTTACTTGTTAATACAAATTTTATAATGCAACATAATAGAATTGATATTGATACTTATTTACTTGTTAATACAAATTTTATAACCCTAACATAATAGAATTGATATTGATACTTATTTACTTGTTAATACAAATATATATGCCCAAAGATTTTCAACGTTTCTTTTCAAACCATAATAGGCAACATTTTGTTTCATATCATTTTGGTTGATACCTAAAGAGAGACAAACAGATTTTCAAAGTTTCATTCAAAGTAAAACGAGAGACAGCCAATAACATATCATTTTGTTTGATACCTAAAGAGAGACAGCCAATAACATAAAACAATTCGCATTCCAATAGCATTACAACAAAAGAAGTTACCGAGTTTGTGGATGCAATAGTAGTAGATTACAAGCCTGGAGTAAACCACAGACAGCCGAGAAAGGAAACTAGAGATGCAAGTTCTCGCCTAAGGAGATGATACAAGAGAAAAAGATACTTCCTAATGAGATGATACAATGGAGACTTTTATAGTAGCGTTTAACACTACCCGTGACTTCTACTACCTTCCGAGAAAACAACTTCATTACCCGTGACTTCTTGTACCACAGCTACCCCTTCATTACCCGTGACTCTTGTACCTGCAAGAGCTACACCTGAAAGAAAACAAAAGACAACAGTTAGTAAAATACAAGAAAACAAATAAAGTTGTTTAACTACAAGACAAGCATGAAACAACTTGTTACTACCAAGATCCAACCTATCATATCATCTCAGTCATGAGTTTCAGTTTAAGAGATTCTTCCACCTCCGAGAGAGGTTCTTTTTTCGCAAGCAAACGTTCTAGAATCTTTTCTTTGCAGATTTTATGTTTGACTTCCAAGATGGACTGAAGCTGTGACATCTCTTCTTCCTTCCCACTCTTCTTTCTCTTGCTAGCAGCCTTAGCGGCTTTGACACCAACTGGTCTGGTTTCAGGCTCGGGAACTGGTTCTGTATCAACGTCGACAACTGGTTTGCGCTTCTCTTTCCCACCAAGGTAGGTCGTGCACCACTTCTGGTCATGCCTAAGCGCCCTCCACGCGTGTTCAAGGGCGAACCTCAAACCGTACAATTTGTTAAACGAGTCCAGAGCCTCATTCATCACATCGTCATCATTCTTGCCACTTCCCAGACTCCTCAATGCCGCGTCATGACAACCAACGAACTTACATACTTGTTCATTAATCCTAGCCCACCTCTGCTTCGCCGGACCAAGCTCTCTAGGTACCGTCCCAATCAGTTGAGGGCTCTCATTGTAGTAATCTACAATTCTCTTCCAGAAGCGGTCAGCTTTCTGGTCACAGCTCACAATGGGGTCTTTGGAGGTGTTAAGCCACGCACCAATGAGGATTTTATCCTCATTGGTAGACCACTTCCTCCTCTCTTTGCTAGCAGACCTGACAGTAGGCTCGACAGGGGACACACCACCAGATTGGAAAGAACACTCGGCTCCCTGTTCGAAAGAAGACTCACCAGGACCCTGCCTACCGAACCAAGATGGCTCGGGAGACTCAAGATCAACTGACGTTTGACTATAGAGAAGATTAATAAAGCCATTTGGGGGGGGGGTATTCATGTTTAGGTTTTGGTTTGTGTTACTCTATTACCAACACAAACCCTTAAGTAACCGATAGAAAGTAACTAAGCATTTAGTTTTGGAAGATAGAAAGTAAGTACGCATTTAGTTAAGGAAGATAGAAAAGCATTTACCACCGCTCTAATCACAGTAATAAGTTCTACACCAGCTATGTTAAACCTAACAAGTACGGAGACATCAAATCAAGCATTTAAAAATCTCGTTTTGAAACCAAACCGAACAAAACAAAGTGAAGTTCCTCTGTAATATTAATACATCATATTAATATTACATCATATTAATTTCAAAAGAGACGAAAGAACTAAAAGAAAATACAAGAACTATGCTCTATAACTTGTACACTATCTTTGAAATTTTTAGTTCCTCTGTAATATTAATATAAATCATATTAGTATTTTTATTACTCAAAGTTTTTATACTCAAAGTTATTTGACTCAAATGTATACAAGAACTATGCTCTATAAGTTATATTACTAAAAGTATAGTAAGTAAGAAAGAAACAAATTACCTTATTCTTAGAGGCCCATTCCAAGTTGAGACACTGATGTTCGAATCCTCCGAAACTATTCCTTGTAAGACATAAAAGAAAAAACAGTTAGTTCGATAGCCAAATTTTTTTCCCTGAAGAATGTATAAAACTTACCAGCAGACGACGACCAGTATTAGCAAGAGCAGTAGACAAACAACCTTCCCCAACCCACCCATAGCACCTGATTTCTTCTTAGTTAACACACCCACGATTTTCTCGAGCTTAGCCACCTTTTGATCACTCTCAAAGCATTGGTCCTTGACCATCCTCAGTTGTGTCTGCGTTTCGAGAAGCTCCTCTTGAATCGCCAAATCCCACCATTTCCAGATGTGAGTGTCTCCATCGTCTACGTTGGAGCAGTTGAAGTACCTCCTTCCTGGATCTTTTGCAGTGTACGACGTCTCCACAACTGGATCACTGCCGCAGTAGCATATCCGCGGTATGCCTTCATCTGCCTCAGGTTCCATTCTGTACTGAACCGCCGCTGCACATGTGAATGTACTATCTCCTTCATCCGCATACAGAGCAGCCTCTGCTTCAAGTAAGGAGTTCATGTCGAACTCCTCTGATGAAGAAGGCTGCGTGTAACTGTAGTCTTGTCCCATTGCCTGCAAAAAAAAACAAAACAAAACTAATAAGAACACAAAGCAAAAGAAGATTGTCTAGCTTAAAAGAACACAACTAGGCTATTTAGTAAGAACACATTTACTTAGATATATGATAAGCTGATCATATTGAATGAGATCCGAGAATGAAAAGAACTCCTAAAGAATACATTTACTTAGTAAGAACACAAAGCTTTCAACACAAACTGAGATCGAATTGAAACCGTAAAGCTTAAACTGTAACCGTAAAGCTTAAACTATAACCTTAAAGCTTAAATTGTAACCTTAAAGCTTAGTTGAAACCTTAAAGCTTAAAGCTTTCATCACAAACTGAAACTGAACCCTAATCGTATTTAAACCGAATACAAAATCGAATTGAAACACTAATCGAATAGAAACCCTAATCGAATTGAAACCCTAATCGAATTGAAACCCTAATCGATTGAAACCCTAATCGAATTGAAACCCTAATCGAATTGAAACCCTAATCGAAATGAATCCCTAATCGAATTGAAATCCTTTTTACAAATCAAACGGAAAACGAATCGATTCGTTCGAGATACGAAACATGGAGGGAGACGATAAATCTCTCCTTAGATCTACCACACAAGAACAACGAACCTAATAATCTCTCTTACATCGACCACAGAAGAAAAACCTACCTAAGATCTATCGGAAGAACAGCACAGAAGAGAAGATCGACGGTCGCTTCTATCGCCTTCGTCTCTCGAGCTCCGGATTTTTTTTTTCAACCCTCGATACCAAATGAAATTTTTTTCCAACTCGCGAGAAGCCTATTGCTCAACGGCCCAACCAAACGCCGACACGTGCCCGAAGGACTTCACGTTTCGGGTCCTTGCAGACGGACTCCAGAGCACAAATCCTTGTATTTTTCAGCCCAAATCCATTTATTTTAAATCGAAAAATAGAAGGACTCGGCCCAAGGACTCGTCAAGGACCTGCGTTGCAGGTGGTCTTAGTAATGAGAGTTTGGCTTCCACTTCTAGCTAGTAGATGGATCCTTGTGGCCTTTTTTTTAGTTTTACTTGAAGCTTTTATTTTGTATCTTTGTTTATTTCCAAACATTTCTTGTCAGTTTTTAATTAGTAATATAGTGTAAACAACAGAATGTTTTTAATTCTTTAATGTATGTACATAGATATATATGAAATATATCTTCTCACTAATGTTGCAGTCCTTGATGAGGTTTTGAATATTGTCTTCTGGTTTAGTAATCACATTTTACGCTTTTTCAAATAGATCAGATCATCGTCTAACCACCACTTGATCTAGTTTATATAGATAGCTGAAAAAAAAAATCACCAGTGAAGTTTGGTTCTTCATGATGCACAATATCTATTGCCATGGTTGTTTCTTCTGCTACCATTGTCTTGTGTTCTTTTTCATAAGGTTCGGCTCTGTGAATCCAAACGTGCAACGTTGTCTTTTAATTGGAATATTTGTTTATGCAGCTTATTGACTACCTCAGGGGCTATGATTCTGCCGTCTTTGTACCAGCAAGAACCAATAATCCGAGATGGTGGAAAGAGTCATAAGGAAAGAAGAAAACCCTTTGGAAAATGATTGTCAGTTTTGTTGTTGGCCTAGGGAAGCAAGACAATGTACTGGTTCAGGTTCCTCCTTGCGCGTGTGTCAATCAGGTTCTGTTTTACAGCTAACAGTTCCATGCTCTGTTGTGTCTATGCAATCTCAAACTTTAGACATCTACTTTTCTCAACTACCAAATATTTTTAATGTGTGTTCACATCAACAAGTAGCGTCTGTAGTCCAACGGTTAGGATAATTGCCTTCCAAGCAATAGACCCGGGTTCGACTCCCGGCAGACGCAACGAAAACTTTTTATGTGTTGTTCAAAAAATGTCAGTACTATTGTTTGTAAAAATTCACCATAACGAAATTTGGAGTTTGCTAGGGTTTCGTTTTGTAAAGATGAAAGACAACTAGTCATATGATCATGAGACTCATGAGCATATATCATCAAATGCAAATCTCTATGGAGGCTATGTAGAAACTTTATTTGCATAATGGTCCTGTTCGTTTCGTGAATTGGATGAGAATTCCAGACGCAGCATCCACGCGCAGTAATTGGATGCAGCATTCAGATATTGTTCGTTCGCGATTCTGGAAATTTTGGATCATGCGTCTGGAAATTATATCTGGATGCAATTATGTTCGTTTTGTATTCTTTATTTTGTATCTGGATTAGTTTTATGTCAAATGACCANTAATTGGATGCAGCATTCAGATATTGTTCGTTCGCGATTCTGGAAATTTTGGATCATGCGTCTGGAAATTATATCTGGATGCAATTATGTTCGTTTTGTATTCTTTATTTTGTATCTGGATTAGTTTTATGTCAAATGACCAAAAACTCCTTATCTTCTCTTTTGGTCTAAACATGTATATAATTATATCTAAAAATTCAATTTTAATGTTTTAACTTGTAAAAAATTACGTTAAACTACAAATAAAATAGACATAAATAAAAATAAATATTAAATTCAATTTTTCATGTTTTCTAACATTATAAAGTAACAATAATAAACATTAAACTCAAAGTATTGAAATAATAAAATAAAAACTCAAAGTCTTGACTCAAAACACAAAGACTGAAACACTCAAACCTGAAACATAAACCCTTGACATAAATCTTCAAAAGTCTTGAATACTCAAACCTGAAAAATATAGTAAACATATAGTAAGATATACACAAAATACTATCTCAAGCAACCCAAGAGCAATAACCACAGTTACACAATGCTGAAGCTGCAATATATCTTTCCTAAACCTCAAATAAAAGAACCAAACCACACTAAGCAACACATAAGCAAACGCCATATACACATAGAACTTCACCAACACATAAGCAAACGAAAGGTGTCACTTTCAGTCACTTTCACATACTAGAACACATGCTTCTTTACAAGTTTGAGATGCGAGAGAGAGATGAGAATAAGAACCTGGAGGAAGTGACTACTTGATGATCACCAGCACAATACACCACACATCGAATATGTGAAGCTAATATGGAAGTCGACTTCCTCTTGCTATCCTTTCAGTGATTGCATCACGTCGAATCTCCATTGCTCTATCACCAGATGGAAGGTATGGAGTATGCTCAAGCTCTTCTACTACTTGATCACCATGATGTTCATACTCATTTACAGTTTCCCAATAAGTGAAATCACGGTCTTCATCAGATGAATCTCGAATAAAATTGTGAAGTGCCATAGTTGCTGTCACAATCTTAGATAACATAACAAAAATATAATTCAAATAAGAACAGACGCATTGAGGCAGGAGGCAACAAAACCAAATCAACGATCTAATAACTCATAACTCTCACAAACTACCAGTCAAAAGTGATCATAATAAATCCCATCCATTACCACAAGCAAAAGTTAAAAGATTCAACACTGGAAGCTTAAACTAATGTTAACCTAAAGTCTGAACTTTCTGATAAACCAACTTCAGTAGACTTACAAAGCAAAATCAAAAAAAAAATGAAAGAGAAGCAGAAAAGAACTTTGAATATAAACAAAATCAAACCCAAGAAGAATTCAAACTTTTAATTATTAATTGAGATCCACCTAACAACAGGCTTACATTACTATTACAGGAATAACATTCTTCATTACTATTACATTATTATTATTATTAATTAACGTCACCTACCTCACGTGCAGATCAAAAAAAAAATGGTCTTCTTATAAATATGTGGTCCAGTGAAGATGATGATAAAATTAGTGAGTAGCAGCGACTACTTATAAATGAGAAGCCTTTGGTTATTAAACTACATCATAAAATCCACTCAACAGAACCAAGCAAACACATTTAGCTTCGATCCCCATTAGTCTCAGCATTCTCATTACACTCTAGAATCTACCACCAACATCCCCAAGACTCATACTAAACTCATTTCAATATCAAAAAGCAAAAAAAAAAAGATAAAAAAAAACAGTTGCCATCCACTTGATTGATTCTTCACCTAAAGATCTCCAACAACTTGGATTAACTTCTACTACTCAAAAAACTCATATTAAACTCATTTTGCATACCGAAAATAACACTTGTTATCCTACCTAAAGATCTACATTCAACAGAACCAATCAAAACACAGTCCATAATCTAGAGATCTCATGCTATAAAGCTTCTTTAACAATCAACAAAACCAAATCATTCTCACAAACCAACGCTGTATCCCAATCTGATAACATATCTTTTCCAGATATTATAGATGCCAAAGTATTATATCAAACACGGAACCAACGCTGCTACTACTAATGGTAAAGCATAAACCAATTTCAACCACCACCACAAGTAGACTTACTTCTTGAAGACAAGCAACAAACTAAGAAAGTAAAAAATTGGCAAAAGCTAACCCTGATTAATTTCTTACCAACAACGCAACGATGCCTAACTAACTGCCTACCATCACATTGACCAATCAAACAAATCACAAACCCAGAACCAGATTAAACTGAAAACTAAACAGGGTCACAAAGCAAGAGATTGGAGCGATGGGTTACCTCAAAGGAAGAGATGGGTTTCCGAGATCTGTTGTTTCCTGCTAGAGTGAGACCAAAACAAATGAGATTTGCAAAAGGGTATCTAAGTTACAGACTAATTGTGACGAAAAACTTACCAACGAAGCGTGAGAGAGGGAGAGAGAGATGGCTGCGAGAGAGAGAGACTGTGAGAGAGGGAGAGACTGCGAGAGAGGGAGAGAGAGAGACTGTGAGAGAGATGGCTGCGAGAGAGAGAGACTGTGAGAGAGAGAGACTGTGAGAGAGGGAGAGACTGCGAGAGAGGGAGAGAGAGACTGTGAGAGAGATGGCTGCGAGAGAGGTTTAGGGTTCTGGGATCGAGATTGAATTCTCCATGGTTGCAGAGAAGAGAGGTTGAAGAGAGGCGTTGCAGAGAAGAGAGCAGAGAAGAGAGGCGTCGTAGATTTAGGTTTAGAAATCAATGGCAAAATTTTATAATTTTTAGAATAAAGCAAGGGTATTATTGACTTTAACAACTTTTGGATGAGTCTACTGTAGCTGGAAACGTTTAAAAGTCTCATCCAGAATTTCCAAAAAAATTGGATGAGTTTTAAAATGTATCCGGATGCCGCGTCCAGCTTACTTTCCTATTTCGCATCAAACGAACATTCGTCCGCGTCTGCATCTGGATGCTGCGTCCAGTTCACGAAACGAACAGGACCAATATTATGAAAATTTCAACTATTTTGTAATTCTCTTTTTAGCAGGTTCTTAAAAAACAAAGCAAATGTTACTGCATATGACTATATGAGCTAGCCAACCAGGCTAAGATCTAACTCCACAATATATGTAATCAAATGGACCTAGTAATACTTACCAATCATTAATGAAAACACGATAAAGAAAGGTTAACTAACTCAAAACAATCCATAGAAATGGGACCGACACTTTTATTATATGTTGGGAAAAATACTGTAACATACGATGTGATCATCGTTTTAACATAGTGAAAAGTAGTTGAGAAGTGCAAAAAACAACCCCACGTTTATCATCTGAAGAGCTTTATTCGAAGTTACAAACCAAAAACATAGTATCATCCAAACAAACACCCCTTATATCATAGCTTTTATATATATATAAATGCTAATAAGAAGCAGCTATCATCATTTTGGAGAACTCGTGGAAAGAGAGAACCCCATCGCCGTCAAGATCGGCTTCTCGCACCATATGCTCCGCCTCTTCCGCCGTTATCTTCATCCCCATGTCTTTCATACCTTCTCCCAACTGCACTTGCCCATAAATATATAGCACACACCATCTTATATTACCACTTACAACTAACTATTTGTATACTGTCTCTATGTAATGACTTTAGTAGTAAAAAGGAAGAATTTGGAATATAATATTACCAATTACCAAATAACTTTTTGTATGTTGTTTAATTTCTATGTTATGACCATGTAATCTTTGGTTTAAAGTAGTAAAAGAACAATTTGAAAACTTAAAATATTACCTCAAGTGCAGAGATGACACCGTCACCGTCTCTGTCGAACACTCTGAATACTTCTATTAACTCATCAGATGCCGCTTCCTAAACCAATTTTTCATTAATATTTTTTTTGTTATAAGTTTTTGTTAGTATATCAGTATTATATACCTGAGAGGTGTTTTGAGCCATTATATACAAGAAATCCTCAAAGGTGATGCCACCGTTGCCAAAGATGTCGACGTGGCTCATCATCTCTTGAAGTTGTTCCTCGTTTGGATTCTTTCCCATAGACTTCATCACCTTCGTTAGTTTCTCCTTCGTGATGAACCCTGTGTCACACGCAACCATATATATAAGTCAACTCATCAAACTAATGATCGATTCTAAGTAAAAAAAGTTTGTAACATATAGGACAAAAAGATAATAAAATAAGACAGACCATCGGAGTCTTTGTCGATGAGGCAGAAGGCTTCGTAGAACTCTTGGATCTGCTCATCGGTGAAAGCATCCGCCATCTTAGTCAATCACAAAGAAAAGTCAATGCTATTCTTGATGATGAACTTTTTTCTTGGTTTTGTTTTGTGAAGGTTGATGATGGGGAAGAAAGAGAGCATTCCATCTGGATTTATGTAGATAGATGACCTCCTCACACTTCTCGTGGCTATTGCCGCGTCAAAAGTCAACATAAATGACCTTGCGTTTTCATTATTTTTGTGATTTTTTTTCTTAGCCACGACTTCAAGTCATGGGTCAACGTTCAAACTTCTGACGTCCAAGGCTTATTTTCATCATAGTTTTTGAATTAGGAATTAATGATGTACGGTTTCTCCTTAATAACCTTTGATTACACAAATTTAAAGCCTTTAAGGCTGAATATTAAGTTCTTGACGTATTGCTCGGGTTTGAGGAGTCAAGTATTTAAAAGTCGCACACTACTAACAAGTTGCGTTTTAGTTTTCTGGTGTCGTGATAAGGGATAATGCATATCAAAAAAATTATTTAGACATGATTAATTAGATTTTCAAGAAACATTGTCTTCAAGCAATGATTATTTTGGTACACAAAATAAAATCATAAGCAAAAAATTTACTGCTTTTTTGCTTTTTTTTTTTTAATAAAAAAAAGCAACAAATTTATAATCATATCAACTTCTTTCAAGTTATAAATGAGTGATCCCATTTCGAAAACGTACAAGTATTACTAGCGTTGTTACTTGTTAGATTAAAAAGTTTGAAAAGTTATAAAGATGTCTTGTTACTATGGCCAATGGCATTGGTTATATATGCCTTTTTCACAATAGTTGGATTTTAAATGAGGTATAATAAGGGCAAAAAATCCTATATGGTAATTGAAATGTGACTACTACTATATACAGGAACGATACATTGGTTAATGTAATCTCTTCCAGTTGTTTTTAAATTACAAACTTATAATTTCGGGCATGTTAATATTTAGCTTAATAAAACAAACATGTGACAACCCAATGCAGGATTGTATTCCAGATGATTGAGCCAAAAGGTTAAGAAAACATGTTAGAAATCTGAAGTACGAAAGATCACCACTAATAGCAGAATCCATTAATTGAATTCTGAATTCGAGTATGGGCTGAACCTAAAACAATAAGTGATGTATGAAACATATCAGATAATTGCCTAAATGCTCCTCTAACAATCAAACTTTTTTTTTTTTGTAAAACTGACTAAAAAGTGAATTGTGGTTGTAAATATATCCGTAATGGTTGTGAGTCGACATTGCCATTTTGGTATCTAGATCCATGTCTTGATTTAGATCTGTTCTCTTGTAATAGTACTTTACCAAATAAGGACAACTCATCAAATCAAGAAAGAACAAGGGAATGTTTGATTTGGCAGATAAAATCTGATTTATTATTGGAGTCACGTGAACCTACACTCCCAGTCTGCTTTAGCCTTTAGCTAGCTGCAGATATGTGTCATTTGTTTCCCCAAATCTTTACCTTTTATTTACTTTTGCGACTGCTTTATAATTATTGCTAACTAAAAGTTTCATTTTCTCACACTAGTTTATGTTTCATTTTAGAGCCTGTCTTGATTTCCGTGATAAATAGCAGAATTCCCTGAAAATTCTGTCTTCTCCCACGAATAATAACTTCATGCATGTTACATAGACAAAGCAGGGGAAAGACCAAACAGAAAGTGACAATACAAGTTAGCATCAAATCGATCAGGCTCCATTGATCCGATCTATCAAAAATATAAACAAAAATTAAACATGTATTACATAGTAATATCAACAAATTAAATGTTTCCTAAGTGTTTTTACCAATACATTAAAAATATCAAAAAATTAGGCCTCTGTCAGCTTTCTAACTATTTTAATTTATTTTGGACACTCAGAAACCATCGAGCTTTCAAAGCAGAACAAGATTCAAGCTAATAATGATATTCACATTCTTTGCAAAAAGAAAAAGATTAAGCTCTATTTGAAACTTATTTGTTCTCTTTCACATGCTCTGATACCAAACGTAAAAACTTGATTGAAAGAAATAACTTTATTAATAACTTTTTTGAATTGAATGCGAAATTGTATTCAAACCAAAAAGTCTTTGTAACAATGAATGCTACTTTATAGCTAAGGTTTTGAACTATGATCTATGATAGAAGTTTTGAGAGTGATTTTGATATCAGTCTCATGCTTTTTGAAAGACCGGGGTTTTCAGAATTGGCTCGTGGAGAACAAAATGGCTAGTGCTCCGAAGAAGAATACAGCCTTACATCAACAACTGAACCAGCGGGAAATAGTACGAGATTTCGCTTATTCAAATATAACAAGTCCCTAAAGACTAAGACTTGCTTTTCTAATACAAATCAGAACAGTGATCAGTTCAAATAACCAACAAGTGGGCATTGCCGTTTTGGTATATAGATCCATGACTTGATTTAGATCTATTATGTTGTAATAGTAATTACCAAATACAGACAACTCAACAAATCAAGAAAGAACAAGGGAATGTTTGATTTGGTAGATATGATAAGTGATTCATAATTGGAGCACGTGAACTTACACTCCCACTCCGCTTTAGCTAGTTGGAGAATATCACATTTGTTCCCCCCCAAATCTTTACATTATATTTACTTTCTAAGCTATTTTTAATTGTTTATAAACTAAATGTTCCATTTCATCACACTAGTTTATGGTAACTTTTCGAGCCCATATGTCTTGATCGTCGTGTAAAATGCCAGAGCTCCCTGAAAATTTTGTCTTCTCCCACGAATAATAACATCATACATGTTACATAGACAAAGAAGGGGGAAAACCCAAACATAAAGGGACAATAAAAGTAATCATCAAATCGATACTCCATTGATCCAATCTATCAAATAAATTGTAAAGAAAATTAAGTTCATTCTAAAAGAGAAATATTAACTTGTAGTTATGTTATGTTAAGCCATCTCCAACATAACTCTATATTCTACTTCAAATGAAATAAAAATGATTATGAAATAAAAAATACTTTAATTTCACTCTATTTTTCACTTTATAATAAAATTTATTTTATAAATGGAGTAATCTATTTTTTTATTTATAGAGTTAGAAATATAATAAGATTGGAGTATTTTTTACTCCATAATCACGTTTATTCTATTTTAGAATAGAACTAGATTTTGACCCGCGCAACCGCGCGGGTGTTTGTTTTCGTTTATAGTTATATAAACATTTTGTTTTCACTTGTAAATTGGTATATATTATAGTAATCACATATTTACGATATGTATAGTAAATGTTTTTCAAACATAATAATATTATATAATAAGTGTTTTAATCAAATAGATTGTTTCAAATTTTCTATATTATNTGTTTGTTTTCGTTTATAGTTATATAAACATTTTGTTTTCACTTGTAAATTGGTATATATTATAGTAATCACATATTTACGATATGTATAGTAAATGTTTTTCAAACATAATAATATTATATAATAAGTGTTTTAATCAAATAGATTGTTTCAAATTTTCTATATTATACATGACTTTCAAACATGTGTTTGTTTCTTCATCTATATTTTATTGTTTGTTAGATTAGTATTTCATTTTTAGATAAAGTAATATAAATAGAGCTTGATTAAATATTAGTGTAATTTAATTTGAAAAGATAATATAAACTTCGAAGAATTTTTTGCTAAAAACTAAACTTATAGCTTCATAAATTAATATTATAAAAAGTTTATTAAAAAGGAACTTTTTAAACAATTTCTTTTTTTTAAACAACAATTTTAAAATTTTACATCGAAATAAATTTATCTAATATATATAACGTGTAAATTTTGTTAAGGTATATACATATTACATATTAATAATCTGTGATTTTTGTTAATATATTCTGGATGCATTTAACTATTATTGACATATTTCCTTATAAATAATAGAAAATTCCTAAATTTATATCTATTGACATATTTTGCGTGACTAAGTTGGAAGGTGTGGGGTAATTTACCAAAACAAAATTGTTAAGCATATTATAAGATAAAATAATGATAATATTATTAGAGAGTTAATGTAACATAACTTTCTAGTAACAGTCCATTTTTTTTAAAATCACACATGAAATCAAATCATGACTTCTGTTTTAATATATAAGATATGAAGTATTACATTGGAGATGCTCTTATAAAAAACTAGCAACTAAGTGATGTCGAGGTCTTCTGATTACTACCAACTTACTCGCATTTAGTCGGTAATAATTTTTAGATGTACAACATTTTATCTTAATTAACATAATTCTTAACGTTACAAATACAATATGCACAATTTCCACATCATCAAACTAATATTTCACTGGTCAAACAAGCAACGATCAGTCCGTTATTTTATAGACTCGCGTTACATTGGTTGATTACAACTATTATAAAGATTCCATGAGCCAACAATAACACGAATTGAAAATCAATAAATTATCATATCATGCTCTATTTTTTTTTTTTTTTTTGACAACTATCATTCTCTATTTTAAAAAGAATAAATAAAACAAAAAGGCGAAAAAGGAGGTCACGCCATCTGTCATGTAGCCGTTGTACTTTCACCTTCTTGTAACCCCTTTTTAAGCACTCTTTCAACCTTTCCTCAAACGCTCCACTTTTAGCTTCTCTCTGTACCAAAAAGAAAAAAAAGAACAACAAATCTTGAATCTCTCTTGATGCAATGGTGAGATCAATCCAAGAAAGAGTCTCCATGACGTCTCCATCTTCTTCCTCCTCCACAACCACAAGCGACTCCTCAGACGAATCTCTAAGCCCATCCTCCTCCTCAAAAAGCTTCACCCTCACCACTCTCCCTCCCCTCATCACCACCTCCACATACAAACCCCTCGCCGTCCTCTCCGCACACGTCGGCTCCGTCTCCTCCTTAGCCCTCTGCGGAGAGTTTCTCCTCAGCGCCTCCCAGGGGAAAGACATCATCGTCTGGCAACAGCCGGATCTCAAGATCTTCGCGAGGTTCGGACAAGGAGACGGGTCCGTGAAGGCACTGGTCAGCGTGGGGAGCAAAGTCTTCACCGCTCATCAAGACAGCAGGATCAGAGTGTGGAAAGTGTCTCGTAGGAGAACCTCAGAGAACGCTTTCCGCCTCGTGGACACGCTCCCGACGACGAAAGATTACTTAGGGAAGTTCATGAGACAGAGTAACTACGTTCAGACGAGGAGGAACCATAAGAGGCTATGGATCGAACACGCGGATAGTATCTCGTGCCTTGCGGTGCACGCTGGGATAATATACTCGGGGTCTTGGGATAAGACTCTCAAGGTTTGGAGATTGTCGGATTTAAAGTGTCTTGAGTCTATCAAGGCGCATGATGATGCTATCAACGGTGTTGTTGCCGGAGAAGGTAGAGTTTACTCGGCTTCTGCTGATGGGAAGATCAAGATTTGGGGGAAAGAGACTTCTCATTCTTGTTCACATGTTCTGAAGGCGACTTTGGAGAGACGTGGGGAGGTTTCGGTGAACGCAGTGGTGGTTTCCGGGGACGGGAAGTGGGTATACGGAGGAGGGTCAGATGGGTTTGTGATGGGGTGGGAGAAGAGGGTGGAAGGAGGAGATGTTGAGGAGTGGGAGTTAGGGTTTGAGATGAGGGGACATAAGATGGCGGTTTTGTGTATGTGTTTGGTTGGGGAGATGGTGTGTAGTGGGTCTGCTGATAAGAGTATTGGACTGTGGAAAAGTGAAGTGAGTGGTAAGCTTTGTAAGTTTGGAGTCATAGAAGGGCATGAAGGTCCGGTGAAATGTTTGCAAGGTTCTCCTAATAATGTGGGTGGCGGATTCATGCTTTACAGTGGAGGTCTTGATAAGAGCATTAGGGTTTGGTGGGTGCCAAAACAAGAGAAGTTAGAAGAAGAAAAGAAGAGAACAAGTTTTAAGACATTGTTGATGCAGCAGGTTTGAGTAGAAAGATATAATTCTATTTTGGTATTAATTTTTTTGTGGGTTTTCATATACGTATTTGGTTTTATATTTGTAATTTGTTAATTCGTTTTGTAAAGTCAAGAGGGTATAAATGATATTGATTCGTTTTGATAGTCTTATTATGTCTCCTACAATCAATAGAAACATCTGCTTAATGTAAGTACTTATATTCTATGAGAACATGATGGATTCTTACTTTGTTAACTAACATGTGTGACTTCTACCAACTATTTTTGGTCCTAATGATAATACAATAAAGTAAAGTATCCATGCTTCGGGGTTGCCCTTGCTTTGTATTGAAACTGTAGCAATGGGATGATGGCTTCTGCGTTGGACAATAATATTGGTTTGAGCCTACTTTTTGAGCTTTGATCGCCGTCCAATTATCAAAACAAGATTTTATGCAATTTTTTCCATCACCGTCATGCTTTAACCATGTCCAATTTATGTTTTTATTATTTTAATCAGAAGATGCACCCACACAATGGACCAACCAACCTAATGTTTTGAAAGTGAAGATAGCAAGCTTTGTTTATTAGCAAAAAGCAGAATTCCTCAGTTTTCAATATATAAATGAGATGAGAAAGCTTTGAAGGGATGCATGTAGCCAAAACGTAAGTGTATTCATGTGTATATGCCTTTCTTTTTGAAGTCCGAAGAGATTAGGTAAAATGTGATTATAACCTCTTGAGAAATAAACATTATCATATTTCAGCCCCGAGGACAAAACAGAGGAAGGGTACTTGTGTTGTGTGGAGTATATACATTACATAGTTTGTTTTGGAAGAGAAACATAAACCCTACCTTTGAAGTACATGAAAACAATAAAAGAACATCCCCAAAAACTATCATTTGCTTTCTCGTTTCCACAACTAGGCTTGGCTTCCCAAGCCTCTTCCTATATTTTGGATGATCAGTACTAAGTAAGCCCTTTTCTAGATCACTGATCAGTTCCAGGTCAATGGTAGGGCTCTTGTCTACTTCACTGATGTAAAGATTCGAATCAGGAAGAATAATATCAGAGAGTCCATAAGATTATGAGTTATGACCAAAACCACTTCTTCTCACTGATATAAAGCTTCAACCACTTTTTGCCACGGCATTGATCCAATCACCTCATGGAATCCCACTGTCTTCAGTATAAACTTACTAGGTGTTTTGCCTCGGCATAATTTCTAAATATTTATTAGCATATATTTTATTTATTCAAAAACCAGGAGGATAACTTATTATTATGTTCTTAAAAAAATTAAATCAAACGCCTAGTTATTCATATTTGACAGTTTACTGTTGTGTTAAGTTTTAAAAAACACTCATATATTAGAAATATGTTAGAGAATATCTTTATACAATTTTTTTTATTTATTAATATTTAATTATCAATTTTTATTTTATTTTAAAAACTTTTATAATTGAATAATATTATTTCAGAAGCAAAAAATCATCTATATATATAACACATTATATATAATAATTATCATGTGCTAACACTATTATTTCCATATAACAACACAATTAATGTATATAATAATTATCTTATTTTTTGAAAATATGTTTTTATTTTTAACAAATTTTTATATTAATTTATAATCAATTATATAAGATAAATACAAATCTAATATTATTAGTATAAACTTTGTTTTTATTATATCATAAATTATCCATATAAATTTCATTAGGATATAAACGATATTACTCATCATATATAACTTTTAACATAAGAACTCGAAAAATCACTTCAAAAAATTATTTCGCAGAGCAAATAATAGTATAGATAGATTTGTTTTGAATTATTTACATATGGGCTATCAATGGGCCTATAAGTTGGAAGACAGATTTCAGGGCTCCTGGATAACCTAAATAATTCAATAAAAACGTCTAGAGCGGTGATTTTATGTCAATCCTAAGGCAAATGATTCGAGGGGAAAAACAATGTTTTTATCGTCTACAACTTGCATATGCACATTTCATTACTGATTTTGAATATTACTTAAACTCGACAACAATACTAATACAAAATATCGACGACTTGCTTTTGTTGAGAGAAAAAAAAAACGCATGCATTTATACGTCTTCATTTGTTTTCAAAAGAAATATTGTTCGAAAAGGGAAATTTTGCCTCTTCTGAATTCTGTTTGGGGGTGAAATGAAAAATGCAAAAGTGGAGATTATTTATGCAATGTAAATTCAGTTAGGTGTGTCATAATTGTTTAGATCCTAGAGCTATTCAACCCGTTAAACCGACCAAGACTTAGGACTAGGGATAGCAATCAAAGACCTGCACTGCGGGTCTGACCCGTAAAGGCTTGCTGCGAAGTGGGATTAGGTCTTCATTTGATAAACCCGCAAAATTGCGGGCCTCGTGGGACAGGCTCAAAATGGGATGGACCAAATGCGGGACGGGCTGAAAACGGGACGGGCCGAATGCGGGACAGGTTAACCCGCAGGATTTTGAAGACTCGCAACCATAAGTCCCTATTTCTGTTTGGTTTTGTTTTCAGTACTATAAATTTCCTTATTACTATGTGGAATTTTCTTGTTTAAGTTGATGAGTTTTGTTTTCAGTATTGTCAAGTGGTGTTTTAAAAAAAAAAAATTAAATTTTGTTACAATGATGTTGTTAAAGAGTTACTGCTTGTTGAAGAGCTACTGTTTGTTCTTTAAACGGCTTAAAATGAGAGTTTGGGTTACTGCAGAATCTTGTCTTTACACTCTAAGTTCAACAGTTTGGTTGAAAGAGAGAAAGAAACCATTCGTATTAAGTTATTGTTTCTATGAAGAGACGTTGCTTTACAAAGAATCAAATAAGGAATATTCTTGAAAGAGTTAAATTTTACTATCCAAATGGCTCTCATTTACTTCAAGACCATTAAACCAGCGAGTGATCACATTGGATGTTGTTGCGATCAATGTTGTTAAGCTCTCTTCAACTTTTTTACTCAACTCTTCTACTTTAACATTCATGAAGGAAGTTGAAGGAGACGTTCCGCGGGACGGCCCGCGAAGGCTTATAAATTATGCGGTATGGGATTGGTTAGCCATTCGGAAGACTGCAGCCCGCGCGGGACAGGCCCGCCGTGACCCGCTCGATGATGAACCCGCTGCGATACGGAACGGAACGGAACGGGAAAGCCCAATTGTCATCTCTAGGTACGACATGTATTATACCCACAAAGGAGGGCACTAGATTCAAAAGCCTTGCAACATGTAAATACAAAAGTTTTGTTCACCTAGAACAAGGTAAGCTTTATTTACCGAAAGTTATTCCTTATTACAAAAGAATTCTTAAAATAAGCCAACATTGCCAAAGTACCAATAAGAATATCACATCATCATTACTCATCAGTGTTCTTTCTTTTTCTCTCTAACGTTGCAATCTGAAACTGAATATTCACTCTTTCCAGTGCTACATAGCTTTTACTTTTTTTCTGCAACATGTTTCGTATTCAATATTTGAATCAAGTCCTTGATCAGATAGGTCATACAAGTTCCAGCGGCTTAATAATTTGGGCTTTTCTTTTGGGATCAAACTTGTCGAACTTGCTACTTTACTAGTCAGTCAATTAGAAAGAATCAAAAACAAATTTCTTCAAATAAAATGGCTTCGAAATGAGCATCAACAATGCAAGGGATTTTAATAGCCTCCCTCCAAGCCCTTGGAACTTGTTCACCAACAACATCAAAATTTGGAACTTTCTCTTTTCCAATGTCCAGACATTTTTTCTTTATGTTAGAATCAATTTTTTGTTGGTCAAAGTAAGATCAGTTAATTAGTTGGTCTATATAGTAAGTAGAGCACCACGTTAGCAAGAAGACAAGTGTTGTCAGTTTATTAAGATATTCAAAAAGGTTTTGTGCATGTCATTATTCCACAGATTGAAGTTCTTGTTTTCTAACGTTAAATGAAATTGTTACCAGAGGTATTGAACTAATACTTAAAATAGCAAACTTACGCATGTATCTGCAATGACCATTAACTTTTGAAACAATACCAAAAATAAATAAGTAACTACGGTTGTTGAATCATTGGTACATAAGGACAATCATCATTCAATTGCTCACACAATCAGTAAAATGACGTCGCCTTCCATATTCCATTCGCTCTTATTATTTGCTATTTTTACTTGAACAGATCTTTCTACTCTACTTTTGTAGAAAATGCTATGCTTTGAAAAGAAATTCACAAAAAACAATAAAAAACAGTAAAAACAAAATGGGCCCAAATTTAAGACAATAAAAGGTAATTGCACGTTGTGTTGCATTCAACCCTCTGACACCATCATTTTAATTTTAGTTGCTTCCACTCTCACAGACATCCACGCGCAGCAATTGGCTGTTATATCTCACGCGCCGATATTCAAGATCCATCAATTATTGAGCTCTTCTTCGTTTTAATTGTTTGACTCAGTCGTCCGGTGGGGGTTGGGTAGGTTTTGATTTTTATCAGCATATAAATGACTTAAAACACGACAAAAAAAATGAATTAAAACAAAGTTGATAAAAATAAAACAATACTCCCTCCGTTTCATATTAAGTGTCATTGTAGAGAATTTTTTGCGTTACAAAATAAGTGTCGTTTTCGGTTTTCAATGCAAAATTTATTAATTTTATTATGTAATTTGTTTTTCTATTGGATAAAATATGGTTAGGTGTATGGGTAATTGTGTTTTTATATAGAAAATATGTAAAATTAATTGTTTCCTTAATTCGTATGCACAGCTGTTGAGTGACACTTATAATGAAATAGAGGGAGTACTAATCAGCATATGCCTCTTTCTTTGAAACCAATACTGGTTTCCATTTATTTCATCACTCTCGCTCTCCTCACATTAATCGTCACTGACTATTTTTTACGGAAGTCAGTGATAGTACTGCTCAAGTATCTTCTTTTTCCTTGTGAAATGGTAATTGGTAAACATTTATGATCTCAATTTTGAAATCATAAATGGTCCCAAACATCTTATGGAACTAGCAAATGCGCTAATAAGTATTAAGACTTTAGAACGGTAACTGGTATATATTTTCAATTTCATGTGTATTTTAACTGCCTAATCCCAATTACTCAATTTCTGAAACTTTGATCTTGCTCGGTTCAACAATATCTGACCAGGTGCCAATGGCATACATTTTATGAGCTTTACAAGAAATAGAATTATCCGTAAGATCTTGTTAATTAAATGGGAAGGGACATATAATTGACATTTCGCATATCGTATAATTCAGAGGTATTTAAACTTTTTTTAAAATACAGTATACAGAGTATATTTGTGGAGATGTCTCCACAAAACACTACTTCTGGCATTATCTCCCCCACGCCACATGGCCTGTGTGTTGGCCCGTGGGATCACATTATTTTCTTCCTCCTATTATTTTTTTTCTAGTTCGAACTTGTTTTTATTCTCTTTGTTTTCATACAATTTTATGAAGAAGTTTTTGTGACTTTGTGCCATGAATGAAATAACTGGGAACTTAAGTATAACAAGAGTGTCGCAGCATGTTACATTTTTCATTGACCTATTGAACTTTCATTTTTAGACGAAGCATATGGTTTTAGTTATGACTTAAACATCAAAGCTCTTAAAAGATATCATACAATTGTTACATGCTTTCTTAACTCTTTGTTGATAAATGCATTCTTCGTTTCTCCTCACCTAAGCATAGCAGATACCCAACTGTAAAACGCATAGCCAGTCCTAGTAATTGTGAGGGTAGAAGCTAAAATAAAAAAATGTGATCTGTGCATAATTTAAACTCATGACCTGTAACATATGTAACCTTAAGCCAATAATTTTGTTACTGAAAACTTTTGGTTCAAATATGGCCGGTTTAAATCATAATATTTGGCGGCCGGAAGCAAATGTTTCATTGGCTTCCCTCCAGAGACGGGCTCTGCAAGACGCTTCACAATGGTTGTATACACAGATATCACATCACACATGTGTGTATTTATTAACCCTATAAGAATATTTTGCCTTCACATTCATTTTTATGTGGGTAATGGGTATTAAGAATTGAAGCAAACCTTCTTTCCAAGTTTCACATAATAGAAGCGACATAGTTGTAAGTAGACCGCAAGTCACGTACTATATTTGTAATGCTGTGATTTAATTTGGGCACTCAGTCTCTCTCTCTCTCGCATGCCCCACCACACGCCACTATCCGTGTCTGTGCTAAAATCATTAATGATACACATAATATCACACATTTCATTTAATTTGAGTATCTTTCATAACTTTAGTGAACATCATTATCGGTAAGATACACTATCTCAAAAATATAATAATGATACTTTTATTAATCTAATACTATAATTAAATTTTAAACGATTTAGAAAAGCTGAACTAATGACATATTACATGCAATATGTCACTAACATTCTTCCTTTCTCTTAAATCACGGCAATAGCAATGAATGTATCAACTACTCTTTTTACACTTTCCACCTCACAAAGTTACACTTAATAACGAGGACACATAACCTACCTTCACAATTCAAATCCTAAGATTTATAGTTGAAGAAAATATAACCCATAAGAGGCTATATCTCTGGATTTTTTTTCAAGTTGGAGAGTGGTTAGAGTGAGATGGTAGCAACTAGTAAGTACAAGAACAAAGTTACTCATACTTGTCAAACACAAATTGTAATCTCTTTCTTTTGTAAATCTTTAGAGAGATTACACTTCTTGTCCTATATATTTATATCATATCATATTACATCATCTTGTGTGGTCCATCACATTACACATTAATACTAGAGAAATGGTAAAGCAATCTTCCATCTTTCTCTTCTCTATCTCTTACATCAAATTTCCTGCTTTATATTTTACACCTCTGCATCTTTGGTTATTAAGGGTCTCTATATTATTAGTTTTTCTTTCATTCTCACCTCTTCCTGTCACAACAAAAAAGAAAAATAATGATTAACCTAACAAGATTATTGTTATGGTCAACATCCACTAATCTTACTCTTTATACCTGTTTATATAGCGACACGACAGGCCGGTCCACCCCTACCGGGTAACATTCCAATAGGTAGTAACCTGTTAAGATTCATGAAACCAATGTTAGATACCATTTACTTGATATTAGACGCATTAACCATGGTTGTATCTCCAAACCTAGGCATTTGGCAGTTGAAAGAGTTGGAGTCAGAGAGTGTAGATGGAGTAGAATTATCATCATTGTCTGAAGAAGGCGACCACAGATCCGACCCATTGTTGTCTATAGATTCACCAAACAGAAGCATATGATGTGTTGATGATGCAAATGGACTATCCGGCAAGCTATCCTCCAATCTGTAACAATTAAAAAAAAAACTTGCTATTCAACTTCAACAGCTTCAAAATACATAAACAATACCTAGTTTACTACCAAACCTACCTCTCTGGTAGATTCAATATGTCGTCATCAGATCCTTCCTTGGAACTTCCTTTCCCTATCTCTCTTCCTGCTTTAACCGGTAATGGGCGTGGAGACGCAAGCGCTTGGCTAAAAGGGTTTGGGGAATGAATGTGTGTAGTAGGGGAATTGAGTTGGAAATGCTTCTTGACGTCAAGAAGCTGCATGTTCATTAGCCTTCTGCTCTGAAGTTCAAGAATCTCTTCTTCAAACTTACTCTCCCACAACACATCTTGGGCATTGTTATAAAACCCTCTCCCTCCTGTGCCACAGGTAAAAGGTTCACCATCTAAATTCCAAAAGACAAAGAGCTTAAGTGCTTATTTTTTTACCTATGGCATCCCTGGGGCTAGAAGCAAGGCCTGTTGGGGACAGTTCTAGCTCTGTTGGTTGGTTAGTTCTACAAAGAAAGAATAAAAGTGAAGTAAACAAAAGGATTCTAGGAAACATAAGGCTCAAGTATGAGAGTTACCACTACTAAAACAACTAGTTAAGTACCTGTATTTGTCAGGGACTTTGCCTTTCTCCTTGTAAGGCTTAACAAGAACCCTTGAATCACACACAAAGTGAGGGTTCCCTTTGGCAAGAATACTCTTGACAGTCTCAGGGTACATAAATGTCACAAACCCAAACATTCTCTTTTGCTGATATGGTATCCTCACATCTTGAACTGGTCCAAAAGTACTAAACCCACCATAACAACAACTTAAGTCACACAAGAAAATATATTCAGAGTAAAAAGACAGTCTGAGTACTTATTGTGTCTTCAAGCATTACCTAAAGTAGTTGGACACATCTTCCTCCCTGAACCTACTGTCGGCAGGAAATGTCAGATAGATTTGTCTTGAAGCTGGACAAGCCATAGCAGAGAGATCAATCCTCTCAGGCCTCCATCTTCCAAGCTTCTGAAATTCATCTCCCATCATCAAAGCAGCAGCAGCAGCTCTGCTCACAAATTTACACAAGTTAAATAAAAAAAAAAACAAAGAAAAAAAAGTTGAACAAAGGTTCTAACCTTTGAGCATCGCTGCTCTGCGAGTTTACTCCTTTTGCAGAGAAAGAGCGAGTCATGAAGTGATGAGCAAGTCTTGGAGGTACAGAGTTAGACCTAAGAAGCTCGACTCTGCTTGGAGAGCCAACTAACTCAGCTCCTCCATCACTGTGTACAAATCTACAGCTACTTCCGTTCTTGCAGAAGCCTCTAGCGTAATAAGAACATGGTACACCACCAAACCCTAAATCAGAATCACCATACCCTAAACCGTCCAAAACGCAGCTACCACTTCTTGCATGCACAGACCCCAAGAAGTCACTTCTTGGGTTAACATCATCCACGAACTCGTTGGTCAAGTCTTTTGAAGATCTTGCTCCATTAGCATAGAAGGGTAAAGAAGCAGGGTTGAGAGAAGAGCCACGGTTGTTGTTATTCCTAGGGCTAATTAACTCCTCTTGACTCCAAGAAGGTCTCATGAGACCTAACTCTTTCTTGGCTTTCACTATTACAGAGTGGACAAGAGTCTCTGGACCAAAAGCTAGCCTTATCATCTCTTTCTCACCGTGGTCTTGAAGAAGGAGGAGACCCATGATCTTTGATGCGTTTTCTGGGTCTAGAGTTTGGATACGAGAGAGCACAATCCTAGTTGCTTCATACCCATCCATGGCTTTCTCTCTCTTGAATTAGAGTGGAGAGAAGAAGAAGAGGAAGAAGGAAGAGTGATGGTTTTGTAGAGAGAGTGTTTGTTGTCTTCTGTATAGTGAGGTTGTTGTCGTTAAAGAGGTCTCTCTGGTTTCTTGTGTTGGATTTTAGTTCCCAATGGTTTTTATTACAAGTTAACCCTATGTATATAATAATACTACTGCCTTCACTATCATTTTTTTTTTACCTTTGTTTCCTGCGAGACAAAACCAGTAAAGAGCAAAAAAAACAAACTTTTAAATGTAGAAACAGTAGAAAAGGTTATTTATTTTCTTCTCGCGTGCTTATAAGAATAGAAGGAACAAGAAAAAATATAACACTTTAAGAAAATTAAGGGAAAGGTAAAAACTTTTTAGAGAAAAAAAAAGAAAAGGATGTTTTTATTTGCATGCTGGGGAATCTTACATAGAAACAAATAATATTCCTTTTATGTTGTTTTTAAAGTAAACGTTATTACTAGATTGAGTGAGAAAAAAAAATTAATTAATTACCCAGAAAATGGCTGTTAAAAAAAATTACCTGAAAAAGTCAAAATGATTTTCTGATAGAGAACATTAACATTTATCAGTAGATGAGTGAAACTTGTGCAGGTGACTGACGGTTACTGCTTCTTTGGGAATAATTGAAGAAAGATGTGTCAAGATTTTTATCAGAAGTTTAATCTTTAGAGAGAGAAGAGAGGGCGAACGTGTACGTACGTACTTTTAACTGTGTATGCATGTTGAGAAAGAGATCTGAGGAAGTTTCTTTCGAATTTGAGATCTCTGTGTTGTGTGCGTGATTGTGTATAAGAGAAAACTCAAGAAGAAGATTAGATAAGAGTCTAGAGAGAGAGAGATTGTAAACTGGTTTAAAAGCAAAAAACAAAAGATGGTTGCATTGCACGTTCTCTGACACAACCCAATTTTTTTTTCATTTGGACAACGTATTATACACGCGCCATATGTTGGGACGTATTACACACGCGTCTTACGTTGGGATGTAATATTCACGCGCTGGTGATTGATATGGAGACCAGCTGTAACGCTGGGGTCTCCACTCTCTCCTACTGTCCCTTTCTCATTTCATCAATTATCTTATGTAGGGACACATTTTAAGTTAGCTTAAACTTTCTTGTTAATAACAGGAAATAAAGTCCCCTCAAGATTTCTTTCTAAATTGTTTTATTCTACTTGCAATTAATTTTGCATTTAATATTAGAATGAGTTGCACCAAAAAAGAAAGAATGCGTAATTAGGATTAAACATGCGATCCATATTGTCCATCTTACCCAGCTTAATCTCTGCTACTGTTTCTCTGTTTAATTGGTTTATTAATAAAAATCATAATTCTTCCGTTTAAAAAAGATGAACATTCTAGAAATAATATTTGTTTAAAAAAATAATTTTTACAATTTCAATGTATAATTTGATGAAAATTTTTTTATTTTTTTTTTAAATTGTATTTCTTAAAATTCTATTAATTAAAAATAGAAATGTTTGTTATCTATAATAATTGATGCATTGCTAATCAAAATTTTATGTTTTTTTATATGTGTGAAAAAACTAAAACTTTATACTTTTTGCAACAAAGAGAGTATTTATCACATGTTCCTTAAATTAAATCTTTTAGTGTATAGTCTTTTAGCTTTTAATTAGAAAAACTATTTTTTTTAGTTTTTTTAAGTTAAAAGATAAGGGAGCCAATTTAAGAAACCTTGATAAACATGCTGATTCAAATCATACCCAATATCAGACTGAATAATTTTTTTTTAAAAAAATACTATCATGATCAATCTTTCTTGATTAAAACATCAATGGCATATACAATATACATTGTAAGAGTGTTTTGACCAATCTTAAAAGTAGGGGTGGGCACATCTCGGATATTCGGGTTTTGGAAGGTATTTGTGATTTACTTTGTATGTTATGGATATCTGATTTTGATATTTGATTTGCTTCGGAAAAATACGAATATCCGGAAAAACGGATATCCGAAAAAAATAAATAGATATTTGCGGATATTTATGAATACTTACGAATATCTCATTCGTTACAAATAATCTTAAAATTTTGATATAAATTTATTTTGTAAAATATTTTTTTGTATGATATATAAAATAGAAAGTAAAGAAGTAGTGAATTTACATATTTTAATTTTTTAAAGTTTAAATTAACAACTATAATAACACAAAACTTAAGAGTTTTTTTATAATTTTCATAATTTTTCTTCTTTTTATCTAATATTTTTATATAAGTAATAATGTGAATATAATTAGTCAAATCATAAGCTATAATAATAATTTTATACATTTAAATTTTTTAATATAATCAAAATATATATGTATTTATATATTTCCGGATCGGTTCGGATATCCGCTTTCCAAAATTTTAATATTTATGATTTGCTTCGATTTTAATGGTTATTAATTTTTAGTATTTGCTTTGATTCGAAAGTTTACTGATATCCGAAATTTTCGGATCGAATCGAGATGAATAACGAATGGAATCAAATTTAACGAATAAAATACCCAACCCTCTTAAAAGTCTTAGCATGTATTCATATACTAACCTTTTAAAGTGAAACTAGATTTTCACCCGCGCTTAGAAAGCGCGGGTATTTGTTGTTGAGTAAAATTTGAGTGAAGTTATAATTTTTATTAGAAATAAATAATTTAAAATTTTAATATAATGTTTGAGTTTCGAATAGTGTTTTCATATCAATTTAGATTTGTTATCGAACCAACAAATCCAGTAATCTATATATAGTCCGGTTTCGATTTA
>CAKOAT010069599.1:264023-327875 GCA_932364175.1 Eruca vesicaria subsp. sativa | reverse complement strand
ATTCATACAAATCTCAAAGTCTCAATAATGAAATCCAGTTTCGTGGTGTGTGAAACAATAATCGTATAATTAGAGTAATTAATTGTTTATAGTTAGAGTAAATAATTGTTGGACCAAAAAATAATTAAATAATGAATAGGTCCAAACAACCTTGTATAAGTAGATTTTTTTAGACTCCTTCTCTTTTAATAGTATAGATATTCAAACTATTATATTGCTGTTACGCTGTATTATATACATGAGAGGGTAGGATTAAAAATGAAAAGACATCATTGTTCTAAACCAGTGTAGGGTCAAAAGAATTAGCTTTTCAAAATTTTAAAATTCGAAAGGATCTTTTTGTAAAAGAAGATGACCCACAAGGTAAATCAATAATTATAATAGTTATTCTTGGGTGTCAATTCAAAAGCAATGGTCAGTCTCAAGAGCCGACGCACCTAACACCTCATTCTATGATTATGTTATGTGCGTTTCACTATTGTTTATTATTATACCCTATGCTAAATAATTACCCCCAAAAAATCTAAGATTGCGGCACTTATCATTGTCCCATCCACAAATATTTGATTCCCATGTAAAATTTTACATGGGAGAATGATTATTATGTGAAAATGTTCTGAAACAAATTGAATAAAATTACAATGATTGGGGCAGTTCACACCAATAGACTCACATGTATGCTGCATACCTTATCCTTATGTGTTTGGGTTTTCACCATGCCCACATATAGAGAATCTAAATATGGACCCCAAAAGATCTTTCAAGCCCAAGATCATCATACATACATACATACAACTACAATCCTCCTCGTCCTTCTCATTCCAAAATCAAGTTACATCTATCAATTCCATATGTTTTAGTACCCTCCAAAATAGTCATATGTGGAATAAGCTGTAACATGTGCATATGTTACCTGTATTGGAATCAAACCTATATCCCCTAAGTAAACCCGTATATGATATATTGATGTATATATATACACAAACACAATATCACAACCTGTGAAAAGCCTTAACGTGAGAATGGTGGTGAATGGGGAACATAAGAGTGAACAGGTTCATGAAGTGCTTTGCCCTCCTGGCACTCTACTCTTGCCACTTCACACATCACATTCCTTGTTGCTACGTTGCATCCATCTGTTTAATTACACGAAATTGAGATTGTGTTATGATCCATCTGGCCTAGGTCAAATAGAACTCAAACCTCAAAAGACAGTTTGTGAAAAAAGAATGGCCATGAATGGTTTTACTACTTTTCTCCTTTTTCAATGTTGTTACTTTTACCATTCACAATATTTATCAAATTTCAACATTTTTTTTGAAAGATGAGTTCTGTATATATGATATGATGATGCATGTGTTAAAATATTAACACATTAAAAATTACAAACCTAGCAAATAATCGTTTTTCAACATTTCAAGATATATTAACAAATATTTTATTTTTTCCCCTATTCCATTATTCAGCTATCACCAATATCATATATATATATATGCTATTTACTTCCACCTTCCACATATATTCATCTTCTTATTATATGTTATCTAGTAAGCCAAACAGAAAGAGACATCACCTTCTTTGAACACAAAACCAGAACTGTTGCATTGCTTCTGAAATGAGAAACCACTGAGTTCATCATCAATTGATCCCTGCATATCTACCAGAAGAGTCCGGAGTCTGATGATTTCATTTTCCAGTATTGCTTGACTCTGAAGCTTTCTAAGCAAGAACTCATTCATAGATTGCAGTCTCTTGACTTCGTCTTCAAGGTATTCTGTGCGAGCCTTCTTCTTCTCCCTGTACTTCCTCACTGCCTCTTTGTTCCCACGTGATCGCCTCTTGTTGCTGCTGTCAGAATGATCATTCTCTTGCGAATCCTGTTACAAAATAAACACTCCGTTATAATCTTATAACAATCCATTTATATATCATCAGATCATACATACTAGTATAAAATAAAATAGAAAGTAAGTTGTATAAATATATTATACTGGGATGATGAGATGAGTGTGAGTGTGGTAGCATGTGTGTGAGTGAGAAGCATCCTCTGGTCCTGGAGGATTGCAACTATGTGTGTGACTACATGCTCCTGATGCTAGGGCCCAAGCCTTTACTTCTTCCTCATCCATATTAATCTTTGATTCTAAACTCCAGATCTTCAAGAAAATACTAGTTCTTTTCAAGATTATGATATATATGGGATATTAAGGGTTTTATTTTTATTAAAGCAGTGATGGTGCTGAAAGAATAGGATCAAGATCAACATAGTGGATGGATACAACAGTAGTCAACTCTTTAAGATTTTTTTTTAAACATGGCCCAATGAAGAAACACTTACAGAGAATCAAAGATAGAAACTTCTTGGTGGTCTCCGTGAATTACATACAACAACAAAAATGATTGATATGATTTTTGATTTTGAGGAGAACAAAGCCGATGGTGGTTTACCTAGACATGGTCTTCATGACCTCAAATGATGATGGAATAAACCTTACTGGAAGAGGCATAAACCATTTTACCATATCTTATCGAAATTAAATATTCTAACGAAAAGGAGAGAATTGGTTCTTTAATGTTAATTGTCAACTTGTTAATAAATAGAAAAAGAGATAACAAAGACTTTTCTCACGGTTTCTATCGATGGAATGGCATGACACGTTTTGTAAGATTTCGTGTTAGTTTTGTCGATGATTATCATCTCCTTCTTCCTTCACCATACTTAATTTCAGAAGCAACAATAAAATATTGAAAACGAAAAACCAACTTACAACTAATGTTATGTAACAGATTATTAAATCTCTTGTTCATTTTTAGGTTTCCCTCAGACAATTTACTTTATTCATGTATGAATTTACAACTTGGCTTCATAGTCCAAGAACAGTGAGGGACTTTAAAATGATATCTGAATCCGCTTGAGTTCTTTAGCTACTTGGATCATCTTTGGCCTATATTCATCTATCTTCTCACAGCATCTCAGAGCAAGTGCAACACATGCTTCCACTTGAAACCGTTGACCACTTGTCATATCTTTCACCATCTTTGTATTCATCACTTCATCAAGCTTGTCTTTCTCATACAAGTCTTTCACGTAGCCAACAACTCCTTCACGCTTGCCATTAGAAGAATCGGTGAAAAACACTGGTCTGCCACTGAGAAGCACCATCAAAAAGACTCCAAAGCTGTACACATCAGTATATTCCGTTACCGAACTTGTGACACGGTACAATGGATCGATGTAACCAGATGTTCCCACCACGGGAACAGTTGCGCTTTTTGTTTTGCCCTCAGGGAGAGTAATGGAGAGTGAGAAGCCAGACAACTTAGCAGTCCAGTTCTTGTCCAAGAAAACATGCGTTGGCTTAACATCTCTATGGATTGTGATCTTAGGGAAAGCCGTGTGAAGATAAGTCAACGCGTTTGCGATCTCCTTACCGATCTTTAACCGAACACTCCACGGCAGAAAAGTTTCCTCCCAGTTAATAACCATAACACCTCCTCGCTGATTCAAAACCCCATGTTCTGCGTCTTCAAAGACAAGAACAGGGTAACGAGACTCCAAGCAGCATCCTAGTAGTTTGAGGAAGTTGATGTGTGTGCTCATCCGAGCAGACAAGACGAAGTCATTGTAAACATCCCCCACTTTGTGTTCTGTACCTTCATCCACAAGGTACCTCTTGATCATGTAGGATCTGTTTTCGATGACGCCTCTGTACCACTACGTGCGGAGCCCTTCGAAGGCTATGAAACAGCTGGAGTCGAAGTTGTTTGTGGCTTTTAGGATCTGTCAGAAGAAAAGGTGCGTAAAGGAACGGATTTACCATTACAATCAGCGATGAGTTTTTCTAACGAAATGGTTCCGTTCTCTAAGAACCACCTTTCTTCCTGCAAGTCTTTTTCATTCTTCTTCTTCTTCAAAGACCATCCAGATCTCAGTTTCTGCTCCAACTTATTCACCATCGATTCCATTTGTTTCTCAAATAGCCAGTTTCCTGGTTATGTTCTTAGTTCTTTCTTCTCCAAAATCAAGAACGAGTTATCCTCAAAAAACAAGAATTGAGTTAAATTTAAATTGCTTTTGGAAAAAATCAAAGAAAACAATCTTATCTTCTTAAGAGGACACAAAAGCTTAAGCCTCAGATATTCCCCCGTCTGATCTTCTAAGGACTCTGGTTTGTGTCTGACTTGCAGAAAAGTCGTCTTTTCTGGAACAGAATAGTTTAGTGTGTTACCAAAATATATTGTATACTAGGATTAGATCGGCGCAAGTGAGATGATTAAATTTATTGTATTTTTTGAAGATAAGAAGACATTATATCTGTTTTATTTGCATATTAGTTTGTTTTGGATTGGTTGTTTCGGGTTTTAATATCGTCCAATTATATATCTATATTATAAATATTGTCTTTTTGGTTAAATTGCGATTTTGTCTCATATATCTGTTTTTTTTGTCATCCACACGACATGGAAACACGTAAGATGAAANTTTTGAAGATAAGAAGACATTATATCTGTTTTATTTGCATATTAGTTTGTTTTGGATTGGTTGTTTCGGGTTTTAATATCGTCCAATTATATATCTATATTATAAATATTGTCTTTTTGGTTAAATTGCGATTTTGTCTCATATATCTGTTTTTTTTGTCATCCACACGACATGGAAACACGTAAGATGAAAATATATTGCTGTCAATACCATTAAGAGTATCGAGACAATCCCAAATCTCCTTTTAGTCTCGAGATGGGTTGTGAAAAGGCTCATTTCGAGAAGCAAATTCTCGACTTGTATAACGAAATCTCCAATCTCAAGAGCCCTTAAACCTTTCACATATATATGTCGACAATTTGTTCAATAGCTCATGTCCACGTCCTTGCCTATGGATACAAAAATCGACGTTAAAAACTTGTGCCCAAAAGTCCATAACTACAGAACCAATCTCACCAACCTACGTAGTGAAGATATAGAGTTTTCAGAGCACCACTACTATACGGCCTTGGGATCTCTCGGAGACAACACATTTCACCATTTAGATCTATCCTCTGTACACTAACTACCTCAAACTTAGCAAGGTTGAGTTCAATCTCTTCACGCTACACACGAGCCATGTCCAAACCAAGATCGCGTTCATGGGCTCCGGTACGTTGCCCTTCACATCCATCATCTTAGATACGTCCCACCGCTCTAATAACGACGTTCCAGAACTTTGACATCGACCCTCAAGTCAATTCACTTGCCTCCGAACTTGTCTCATGCGATATTGAACTTTGTAGTTTTAAAATATCTCGTGTGTTTTATAATTGAAGTAAATAAGATAAACAATTGTTGAAGTAAATAAGGTAATATATTGTGAGAATGTAGTAAATAAGGTAATAAATTGTGAGAATGTAGTAAATAAGGTAATAAATTGTGAGAAGGTAGTAAATAAGGTAATAAATTGTGAGAAGGTGGTGTGAAAACATTTAATGCAAAATGCTTCTCTTTTAATATATAAGAGATTGGTTCAACTTCATGTTACGTGTGGTTCAATTGGGTTCCTAATTGTTGAGTGGGTTGGGATGGTCACTTGTACAACTCATTTTTATTTTCGTTGTAAATTCCGACCAACAAATTTGTTATTCCAAAACTGTTACGATGAAAAGCGAAATAAATTAATGTGTCAGTTCTTCTAGCTGGATTGTTGTAAATATCTAAATATAACACCTCAATTTTTGATATATAATAAAATATTTGATAATCTTTTTTGTTTATATATCATTAATTTCCTTCATATATCCAATTCTTTCTTAAAATTAAACGTATATAATCTAGGTATATAATCTAGAATGATAAATTGATTCCCGCTTGTGGACACCTATCGTTTGTAGTGTTATTTGTTCTTCCTTGACTTATAAATGAAATAAAAGTCTTTAATAAAAAAGTGATAAAATAAATAGATGATCTTCCAAAAAGTTAGTCGTAGTAACCCATGAGTGAAGCCATATATTTACTCTTTTCGTTTTACTAAGACATACTATGTTTTAGAAAGAAAAAAAATTGTTTCATAAAGATAAATATTTTATGTTCTTGTACAGAAGTAATAAGTTTCAATAAAAGTAATCTATATTATTATTGGTTAAAAGTTATTATAACTGCAAATAATGATGCATTTATGATAATGATTTACTTTGTATTTTAATGTGTAAATAGTATTATTTTTGTTGAAAGACTCAAAACTCTCATTGCGGATGACTAATTACGCTCGAGTTTATGAATTTCGGAGGGAGAGAAGGCTACATACATCAACTTCGTGTTCATATAACAAACGATTGTTTTTTCTTCTTTTTTTCACTAAAAGATTATATTCAACCATGAACCATGCCAAACTACAAAGCCGGCGAGAGGGGAGGCCTTTTTGCCATTCACTCTCTCTCTCCCATGGAAAGTAGCTGAAAACTAAAAAGAAAGCAGATTCAGCAAACTTGATAATCTCCTTAACTTGCCATTGGATGCTATTTACATTTTACATTATACACCCAATTTCCATCTAAATTTCCCTAAGACATTGTAAAACACACACACCCTTTTGATTTACAGGGTGATCCCAAACACCACACATACACCCACAACAAGAGTTTCACCTTTTATTTGCCATTCTTCGAGGAGGGCCTACAAACTTCTTCTTCCTAAAACCTGAAACACACACACAAGAATAAGATGATAAGACTCTCAAGATCCAGCGAGAGTTGTAACGGATTCAGTTTTATACCTAATTTACTGACTCAATCCCTGAAGATCACATCATCTGCTATCTCCATCAACCCCTCCAACGACTCCGGCGAAAACTTCCTCGCAAAGAAATAATCCAAACTCGAATTCGACCTCCTCAACCTCCGAATCATCTCCCCCGAAACCTCTTCCGCCCCGTACGTGCGAGGATGACCATCAACACTCCCCGTCCAATCAACACGTGTGAGCGTAAACCCGCTACACCCCTCACGATCCTCAACAGACAACAACGTCGGAAAATAATGCTCCTCCGGGTAACAAGACTCCTCGTCAACAACGCAAGGCAACCTGAACTTCCTCCACATCTTCCTCTCCCTGATCACCGTCAAAGCGTGGCGTTTCGCCAGAACGAAGAACTGAGACCCCACGCGGAAGTCCTCGAACGGGATCTCCGGCATCATCGCGTCGTCTCCACGCGCGGCGTAGCGTTTGGCGAGGAACGGCTCGTCGGAGAGGATCTCGATGAAGCTTCTTTTGTGGTGGTGAGGAGGAGATTTGAAGAGGCGGTTGTGGATGTAAGTGAAGGAGTGGAGAGGGATGCAGTGTTGAGAGACGAGAGCGAAGTAGAGGTTGTTAGGATCGTCGAGGATGGCACGTGCGATTAGTCTCCGTTCCGCGGAGATTAATGAAGGGGAGGCACGTGCGGTTTTTTTGGAAGGGATTAATTTGAAATTAGCGTTGGTTGATGAGGAGGAGAGAGATGTGGTGGAGGATGGATCTGAGTGGATGTAAGCGTTGTAGAGATGTTGGTGTCCTTGGAAGAAGCGTTCCCAGAGAGGGAGGAAGGTTAGATCGGAGTTTGTTAGGAAGAGGAAGGCGATTTTTGGAGGAGGAGAGAGGGAGATGAGACGACGGGGGGAGGAGAGGGCGGCGCGGTGGAAGAGGGAGAGGTCGTCGAGTTCATCGGCGGGGGAGAGGAGGTTGTTGTTGTTGCGGGAGGATGAGAGGAGGAGGAAGAGGAGTGAGAGAGAGAGGAAGAGGGAGAGAGAATAGAGGAGAGTGGAGGAAGAGAACATCTCTCTGAAACAAACATACAATTAGAAATTTTTTGTGAGGAAGACGATGGTGTTGAAGGAGAGAATAAAAGGGGGAATATGACGTCAGCTAATTGGGACACGTGGACAAATCGACAGAATGATTGCTATCGGCTTTTTACGTGGGGCTCTGGCCTCTCTATATTTATTGAGAGTTGATTCGTTTTTTTTTATTCTTTCAGGAACCATATTTAAAACATATCTTGATTAATTAATCTAATTTAATCATAGGGATAAAGACAGGAACCCATGTAATAATAAGAAGGACAAGAAGGTTTGACTTTTTTAATTATTTTTCTTATCCACCTTTGAGTCATCATTGATCTCACAAGTCACCATGATGTGTTGCTTATATGTGTGTGACTCTCTGTTCTCTATGTGTTTGTGTGTGTTACGTTTGGTCTATCCACACATTTCTGTCGGCATGATTCAGATATTTTCTTTTGCTCATTTTTGATTTCCCAAAACAAAAAGACTTTATTCAATAATTTATTCTCATGGCGGCTCTCTCCACCTTCTACCACCCACTCTGCGCTCATCACAACCACCGTACAACAAGACAAAGCGTCAGATCTCTGACTGTGATGTCTTGTTGGAAGCAGAAATCACCGGAGGAAAATAGCGGAGGAGTGATCAAGAGGACTGTGACAAGGATGATGTCAGAGGCTGAGAAGATTGGTAAGAATATGAAGCCAGAGAAGAAAGGAGACATGAAGGATCTGATGCTTATGAGTCTTTCTTTTGCAGTTTATGTCTATATCTCTCAACTAATGGTCTGTGCTTACTTCTCCTGGACTCATGTCGCCCTCCCCAATCCCTCATGGTAGTTATTTAGACAAGATAGATACCTTTCTTCCACCCCTCAAGTCACAATTATGTTATGTATATATTCTTCACATCATTTATAAGATTACCAAGCTCCATTTCTCTCAAGTTCATTGCAAACATTGAAGAACTGAGTTTTGACCTTTTAATTTTGGTCTCTTATAGTTGAATTTGTTAAAGCTAGAGACACCGATGGCCAAACCAGCCATTTTTTTTTTCTATGTCTCGCAGATGACATCTCACTCCCTAGTGCACAAATCTCGTTTAAGAAATTGGATAAACATTCTCTAAAGCAAAAGGCAACACAATTGATTTTCTCCCAAATAGGTTCACAAGAAAATCAAGCTGATTCAGCAAATCTACCAATGATGATGCCTCCACAACAAGAGGGAGGTGAGAGTACATAATGGATAGCCACATACCTTTTTCTAGAACCAACTCAATAGGTTGCTTGCTGCTCTTGTATCCTCAAATTTATGCTGCGTGTGTTTGCACCATGCTGTATACACTATGACCAATGTACAAAGGGCCAGATGGAGAAATTCAACAAGATAATGGTGAATTTATCTTGTTATTAGAGTCCACCACAAAGGGAATATAAACCAAGAAAGAGCATGAGAGCCAAGGGTACTTACAGAAGCATGTAAAGTACTTGGAAGAACCGTGACCTTACTTTATGATCTGCTTGCTAACTTTCTCATCCAGAAAGATGAAGCTGAACAAATATTTCTGGCTAGCAGCTTCTGAAATCAAACAAAGTGAAGTAGTATATATATGTATCCAACGAACGAATGAATAAAATGGCACCTGTAGGAAAGAAGAGACAAGTTATTTACCAAGAGTTGAGACTTTGATGCTCCAGAGATTCATCTATTGTTTTCCAATCCAGGTTTCGATCCAGGAGTACCTGAATCAGAAGGGAGAAATGTTATAGTCAAAACAAACCTTCTAGAAATAAACTTTTGAATTTAAGCTGTATTGCTTGTAGTTAAACAAATATTTTCACATAATAAATTTTACTACTATATTTGGAACTTTAAATTGGGTGTGTAGGTTTGGAACAAAAACTAAATATTCTTTATAGGTTTTCATCAATATTGAATGGTTATGTAATAAAACATTTTCACGTTTGATCCTATATAAGATTTACTATATCGTTAGCATAATTTAATAACATAGTACGTCACGTTCGCCTGACCTTTGTTTCATGGACTAGGCTGTTGACAAATGATGACTGGGGGAGAGAAGGGACGTGAATGAAGGAATCCACAAGTGTCTCCGCCAATTCCTGAGTAAAAACAATCATTTCCTCCCATTCTCAAGGCCCTAAATCAAAAGCCAAGAAAACAGCAACAAATCGAAAGCTTTCTTCCTCCCCAAGAAACCATTAATCCAATCTAAATACAAGAATACTATACGAGGGACCAAGATAACCATAGAGAGAGATATAGAGGATGAATACAACTACAACGAAAAGTGTATGCGGAGACAAATGGTACCTTAACCTAGACAAGCCTGAAGAGGCTTTAAAGGTTCTTGGCTTCATCGCTATTTTTGTCATCCGAACTCTCCTCCATCATATCATGAAGCCTTTAGGCCAACCTTACCTCACCACCGACTTTGCAGTATGTCAATCTCTACTTCACCTTCTTCCCTCTTTTGATGATTTCCAAAACTAATCCGACTTGTTGTGTGCCTCAGATAGGGCTGATTCTAGGTAATCTTCCCAAGTTTCGAGAGGCATTCTCGGGGCCTTACTCGGCTACTCTCAACAACATAATCGAGTTTGGAATGATCTGCCATATGTTCGTGATGGGTCTAGAAATGAATCCAAGCGTCCTTCTCAAACCACCAACCAAAGACGCATTCATAGCATACACAAGTATCCTCACAACCTTTGTCCTCGCCTTTTTCACAACACCTTTCCTCCATTACACCAAAACCGCTCCTTTCATTTTCTCCCTAGCTCTTGCCCTCATGGCCTCAAGTACCAGTTCACCTATCCTAACCCGTGTCATTTCCAATCTCAAAATCAGAAAATCTGATCTAGGAAAGCTCGCATCAGCCGCAGGTGTCCACACTGATATGATCTCAACCTTGTTTTATTGCATTGGATTCATTTTCTTTCCTACAGAGAAACCTCTAGCTCTTCCTCTACACAGATTCTTCAGAGCCCTCCTCATGTTTTGCCTCTTTCTTGCTCAAGTCACTTTCACTTCCATTGTATCACCGATCTTTCTTAACTGGGTCAACAACGAGAACCCTGAAGGCAAACCACTTAAAGGCTCTCACCTCGTTATGTCCTTAGCATTTGTCGTCTTGATTTGCAGTTTCCCAACTTGGCCACCTGAATCAATGTACAACCCAATTCTCAGCGCTTTCACTGCTGGTCTCTTCCTTCCAAACAAAGGAAGAATGTCGAAATGGATCATCAACAAAATCAATTACTTGCTCAGCACGGTCTTCTACCCTATCTTTTTCTTTTGGGTCGGATTCATAATCCACATGAGGAACTTTGACATAGAAGACAAAATGGCGTATGCAAGATTCTTTGCCCTTCTTGCCACTGTCATACTCGGAAAAGTCATTGGAGCAGTCTTGTGTGGCGTAATACTCGGATATCATATCCCGGAAACCGCATCTCTTGGACTGCTTTTAACCACTAAAGGACATTTTCATGTCTACTTGGCCGCCTTAGCCATTCGGGTACCAAGCCTTCTTTCTTTTACAATTTTTCTTTAAGACAAGATCTTTTAACCTTTTGGTTTGGATGAAAATGCTGCAGACAAACAGAGTGAAAAACACGACCGGTGCAATGATGATCTTCGTCATCGTCCTTACAGTGGTCTACTCTCCATTCGTGGTCATGGACATTATCAAACGCGCCAGAAAGCGAGTGCCTGTGCATATCATGGCGCTACAGTGGCTCGATCCAACAACTGAGCTTCGAGTTTTGATCGGTCTTCATGGTCCTCATAACATTGGTTCCACTCTCAACTTGATGGAGATCTGCCATGGAGGACGTGAGCCAGGGTCCATATTCTACGCAACTGATATGGTGGAGCTGACTGATGAGATTGCCGCCACACTGAAAAAGGGCGGAGGAGGGGCTCAGAGTAGTGAGGCAGTGACGATAACAGACAGGGCGGTGACAGAGATGCGGGAGGGTATAACCGCGGCTGTGAATGGATATGGGGAGCTCCGAAGTGGACAAGGTGTGACAGTGCGGCGGATGCTAGCATTGTCAACGTTTATGACCATGGCACATGACGTCTGCGGTTTGGCTGATGAGCTTATGGTTTCCATTATAATTCTACCATTCCATAAAAGCAGGAATCCTGATGGCACTCTTGACGCTGGCCATGCTGGGTTCCGTCATGTGAACCGAAAGGTAATCAATCATATTCGAACAAGTACAGTTCCTCTGCGTTCCTTTGTAGTCACTAAGGAGTAAGAGACGTGTGCAGATTCTGAAGAACGCACCGTGTTCAATAGGAATTCTCGTGGACAGGTCGTTCGGGCAAACAGAAGAAGCATGGAGACCAGGAGCATCCATGGACATTGCTATTATATTCATAGGTGGTGGAGACTGCCGAGAGGCACTAGCCTTTGCTGCACAAGTAGCTCGACACCCTGCCGTAAAGCTAAGCGTGATACGTTTCTTGGAAGACAAGAGCACTCAGAACGCACAAAAACGCAGCAGCATCTTGAACAGAGCGAGTGTGGTAGAGCAAGAGGAGGAAATGAAGCTTGATGACGAGTGTTTTGCAGAGTTCTACGAAAGATATATAGCTGGTGGAGGAAGAGTGTCTTACATGGAGAAGCATGTCACAAACTCTTCAGAGACTTTCACAGCACTTAAATCATTGGATGGAGCGTACGGGCTGGTGATTGTTGGAAGAGGAGGAGGAAGGGCTAGTAGCGGCTTAACCACTGGTCTCAACGACTGGCAGCAATGTCCAGAGCTTGGTCCCATAGGTGATGTTCTTTCAGGGTCAGATTTCTCACACAACACATCGATGTTGATTATTCAGCAGCAGCGTACAAGAGGTCAGCTAGAAGGGCTTCATGATGATTTCACCATCCTGTGAATATCTGTTCCAAATGCATTAACTTAGTACCTTGGATGAGTAGGCCACAGCTATTAAAAAGACTGTACAATAAAATGTTTTCGTAGATAAGATAAAAAATAAGACTAGGTAATCCAAACAGTACTTCTTAGCAGCCGGAATGGTGTCCAAAACACACATTTAAAACAAATTACATGAAAATTTGTTCCTAATTAATAAAGGCAAGTAACAACAAGCTTCATTATAAGTCTTCTGGTTGGTCCTTAAGAGTAGGGAAAATGTGAACATTTTCCAAAGTGCCGATGGAGAACTTCTTAGCTCCTTAGTAGGGAGTTGAGAACCTGGTCACCTCTGCCTGATAACACAGAAGCACATGCCAAGTGTGTAAATTGGAATCCAAGAGCATTTGATATTTCACTAGCAAACTAAAACCTCAATAATATACACAGATAATCCTAAAGAAAAAGACTCCAGGGTTAAAAGAAACATATACTTTCCTACCAAGTGACTTTCACACAATAAAATCCAACCAGGACTCTTGAGAGATTACCTCAAATTGGCTCTTGAGAAAGTCAAGCTCTTTGTCAAGGTCATTGATAGCCTGATTGTATGCTTGCATTGGGGAAGACTGGCTTGTGGTGTGAATCTGCAAACAAAAGTCAATACCCACACTTTAATCAACCATTAAAATATAAATCCTTGAGGTCAGTTAGTGAAGTGAGAAAACACACAGAGGATATTAGTGTTCCTTCCAAATCAGAGCAAAAATTGAACATACCCTGACTATGATTTTGTACTTGAGAGGATGAGGAAGTTGGTATCCAGCAAACAATACATTCTCGTCACGGTGAAGTTGCCTGTTTCAGAAGAAATTAGGGTTTCTTCTTTTGAAAAAAGAAAAGAAGTGTAAAAGAGAGAATCAATGAATCGTACATGCGGACGATGTTGCCAATGGTATGGTCTTCTCTCTCAATCGTGAAGGAAGCAGCGTTGATGATCTTCGTGTCCCTCTCATAAGAAACCCTAGATTAACATCGAGACAGGGTTTTAGCAGAAGCAATTACAACAACATAAAAGGATGAAGATTAGAGAGTACAGTTTCGAGTTCAATACTTTTTGGTGCCTTCAGGAACGACGAATCGCTCGTATCGATCGGGAGCATTCATGGCTGATCGGAGATTTTCGCCGCCGCAGGTTCTTCAGCTTCTTGACAACAGCGAATTAACCAAAGAGGAAGAACACGGCGTCGTTTTGTAAATTGCGTAGAATAAAAATAAATGAACTAGAATATGGTTATGTAATGTATGTGCATACTAATTTAATTGGTTTGTAGTCTTTGGCTCTGATCGGGCTGATAATCCTCAAAACTCTTAAACTAGTTCCTTTTAAGTCCTTATGGACTTATGGTCTATGTTATTTACATAAAAATTTTGTGTAAGACCAAACAAATAAATCGATTTGATCAGACCCCTGACAATATCGTGTTTGATAATGCAACTGCTTGAAGCACTGGGTACCTTGTTTTTAATTCTATTTCTAGTGGGTTCTATTCTCAACATAGAGGTAGCAAATGTGATGCTTATGATAAAAGAGAGGGTCTCAAGCTGAGGTAACCACTTCAAAGGAGGAGATGTAAATGGTGGCCAACAAGAGTTGCAAAAAGATTCAAGACGACTTATGAAACCCAAAATATATAGATAAATAAAATAATCCGGAGAGCTAAGAACAACGAGAAGCACCTAGAATTGTCTATGAAAGTAACAAGTTAGGTAAAGAAGAAAAAAAAATTGGTAAAGAAAATAGATCAAAGAGAAAGAGAGCATCACCACCAGCTGAAAAATCAGCTTTCAACGAAGATGAAAGATGCATCACTGTCACGTGAAGACAGTTTGTTAGACGAAATGCTAGTTGGATTTTGAAAAAAAAAACTGTGGGGAAGAAAAAATCAAATAAAGGAGGCCTCAGATGATTCATGATAATCTTTATCATCGACCACCTTTGTGAAACTAGATCAACTTTTTTTTTTAATATATAATTCGGCTTACGTGATTAGCATCGTATTTTGCTACACCAAATAAGATGTACAAAGTTATGATAACTTTCAGTTTCAGACAAAAGACAACCCAACACATTCGTTCTGGAGTTTGACACGCGTAAGGGTAACATACATGATGTCCGAGTACTAGGACCTCTGTGGATAAGAAGAGGCACAACTTTACAATATTTTTTTTCTTTCGAAATGACAACATATGATAGTCGTAATAAAACTCAATTTTTAAATTAGTCGGTCCAATGTAACTACAGTATAGGGGTAGCTGCTAGAAGTGGCAGGAAGCATATGATGGATATAACCATAAAGTTAAAACTATAAAGAGAGTTGTAAAAAGTGGGTAACACGTGATGATGAAAGAAAGCAACCTTCTCTTTATCTCTTTTGTTTCTAATCAAAACATCTTACGTTATTTGTTTGGTGTATTACAACTACTAGTCGTCATACCCTGAAACAAAATAGCGATCTTCGTTTTCTTGAATCACAACCAAAAAAAAAAAAATGTTACAGCTGTTTTTCACGATAGCGTTTTCTGCGGCGCCGTTAACTCTGTACATACCGCCGGTCAGATGTTTGACGATGTTCGTTGAGACGATGGAGGAGATGGGAACGGAAGGTAGGGTTTATAGCCGGAGAGTCTTCCCTCGTGCAAGAATTGCTTGGTCTCGACTTCTTGATTGCTTCTTCTCCTCTTCTCCTCGCCGTTCTTGATTTTTAATAGTTTCCTTCTTCGCTTTGTAGATGTCTATGTCCTCTTAGTTTCCTGTGTGTTATGACTTATGATCACGTACATGTTTTCGATTTGAGATGATTCAAGATTAGAGGTTTAGGTTTCTTGTTCTTGATTATATCTTAATAATAAATTAGAGATGATTCTGATTCCTCTTTGTTTTTCTATCGATTAATCTATTTGTTTAAACAAGTTTTTATTTATTTATTGTATGAATTACATGTTGTATATGAGCAAGATCATCATCTTCTTGTTAGTTACAAGTTGAAATATAATGAAATTAAATTAAAAAAAAATGAATAGAAAAGAATTGGTTTTTAGTTGGCCATTGTGCAAGGCTTAAAGAACCAGAGAACGTCCAAACCCTTCCCTCCTCCCTCCTTGTTGATGATGTCTCTTCTCTTCTCCTCTGCTGCTGTTTCTTTCTCTTTTTCCTGTGTACCCAACAAAACAAACAAAAACATTCTTTTACTCAGTTATGGTTACTTCTTTCTCTATGGATATTGCATGATTTGGATTATAAAAAGCCTTTCTCTAGTCTTCAAGGGTTTTTGTATGTCTCTGTTTTTAGCAGGCAAAGGAAGAAGTATATTTGATTACATACCGTTGGTCTGGTCTTCAAGGCCTTCAAAGAAGCTGTCTTATTCTCTGAGAAGCATTGAGGAGATGGTGGGTTTGTTCTGATCTGAAGCAACCTCTCGTGTCCTTTGTTGCTCTTTACATCCCCCAGTTTTAGAGGTGTAGGAGGAATGTTCTCTGCATCAACCACTGGCCTGAAAAAATCCTCTTAGTACTAAACTCACCAAAGCATTTTTATTGTAAAGCAAATACAAAAAGAAGAAAAACTTACTTCTTTCTTCTACACTTCTCTCCTTTCATCTTATCTACAGTCTCCACATTAAGAGAAACGGGAATGTTCTCTGCATCATCCACTCTCCTGCAAATCCTCATCATAACTCTAAAATTAGTAACTTTACTTATTAAACACAAAGAAGCAAAAAAACTTACTTCTTTCTTCTACGAATCTCTTTAAATGTGTTTCCTTTATTATCCGTTGATTCATGAACCTTCTCTTTGTCTTTGCTTACTTCAAGCAATGGCTTTCTTTCCTTTTTCAATTCCAACTCATGAACTTGATGATGAGTCTCCTTCACTTGAGACTTCACAGTAGCATCTTCTCTCTCAGTTACTACCCTTGTGGCAAATCTCTTCAACTCATAGCACAACTCAGAGATATGTCCAAATACGTCTCTCCCTGGAAACAGATTCCTAGCGGATTGTGTGCTCTTTAGTTTTGGTGTCTCTTTACTCATCTTCTTAACCGAAGTTGATTTTAGTACTCCTCGCCATGATTTATTTGCTTGTTGGCTTGAAGAAGGCGTTGCTACTAAGTTTGGATCATGATTTTCACTATCTCCTCTTCTCCTACAAGAAAATAATAGTAATAAGAGTATGACTAAAAACACATTCAAAAGGTTTTCAAGAAAAACAATCTTTCAAGATACCTCTGATTCTGTTCTGTAACTCCTGGAGTCTGTTTCAACTTTCAAGACAAGAAACAGTAGTTTTTCAGTTCTGGTTCGAATCTTTGTAAGGAAATCAAGAAGGAGAAGCAAACCTTGGAAGAGTTGGGCGTTAAGAGGAAGTCCTCAGGTCTCTTGGGATGATTACAATCTTGAATCAAAAGCAAACCCAAAGATCTGTAAAGAAGAGATGCAGAAGGGAGAGAGAGAGGGATTTTTAAGGTTACCAGGTTTGCAGAACCAAGCGTCGTCGTCATCAATGGAGTCTTCTTGTAAATGGTTGTTAGGGGACAAGAAGTCGAACCATTTGGGAGCTCGGAGGTTTTCGTAGAAGACGTCTTCAACAAAACGAGAATCTATTCGGTTCCAGTCAATCTGAGCAGGCTCCATTAGAGAGAAGAGGATATACAGAGAGAGTGTGGTGTTTGTTGGTTAGAGAGAAAAAAGGGAAGGAGAAGAAGGAATGTAACCGTTGGAATTAACGTTACATCAGCCAGATATGCGGTTGATGTGCACAGCACGTGGCTTTCTCTGGTTACCGTTGCAGCTTTAATATTTTACACCTCTCTCTATCTCTTCGTTTTCTTAACACTAAAATAAAAATAAAATCCAAAACTATAACAATTGTATGGCCCCGTATTGGCCCAATAGAAATAAATCGGTCCCGTCAATGTTATGGAGGAACGTACCACATTAACCCATAATTGCTTCAACATTTTTATTTGTGTATTAATGCTTTCACCTAGAGTTAGAGTGGTTGAATTTAGGTGTTTTAAGAGGCAGTTCCAGGAACACATAGATGGATTATAAGCTACCCAATCTTCTATTTTGTTTATTTTGTTGTAATTTTACCCAAAGAGTATAAACTTTCCCCATAACCCGGAAATAATTTACCCGTTTAAACCACCTAGTTTTGACCATTTTAAATAAAAACATTATGACACAAAAAAAGAAAAATTGGGTAGCATATGATACATCTATGTGTTTCTCTAATAAGAAAACTGATTTCCTCCTCTACATATCCATGCTATCTAATCAAGAGAAGCTTGAGATATCACAATATTAATATAAGCAGCATTTTCTACCTTTATTTTCACTATAAATCTAATTAACTTTAACACACACAAGCACCAAACAATACCGTTTAAAATTTAAATGATCACCGAGTATAAAGAGCATAACACAAAACAGAAACATTCACCAGAATAAAAATACCTACTACAACAACATGATAAAGACTCTCACCTACTACGTTGATCTACCAGAGACTCCAAGACAAACTGATTTTCATAAAATAAGAGACTTTATGATACATACAAGCACCAAACTACAGAGATTTTAACACTGTTTATAATGAGTAAGGAGGGTTAGGAGCATGACACACATCAGAAACATTAAAAGTTCAAAGAAACTATTACCACAAATCTGCAAGGAGTCTTTCACCTACAAGAGACTCCAAGATACATCCATTTCATAAAAAAAAAAATATTATAATATATTCAAGAACCAAACTAAAGATGATAGACAGATAGAGATTACAAAACACTGTAAACGCATAATATAACTGTTCCAATAGTAAAAAGAATCTACTTGTTTATCAATGGTTATGTTAGCAATCAGTTTCTAGAACCTCAAGGATTGTATATCAATGAGAGAAATGTTCTCAAGACAGCTTAAGAAAATATTTTTAGTTATAAACGGAGCTAAGATCTTCATTTCCAGTCTCATTACCTTTACATATATATATATATCACTTAACTTAGTTTGCAAATATAATAATGTAATGATACCAATTTATAAGAGAGAAAGTAAAGAAAGAATATACCTGAAAATCCTGGACATTACTGAGGATATGAAGCACATACCTATACAGACGAAACTATAGTAGCCTTTACTTCAGGTCTGTGTCAAATTCTTATGATTTTCATAATTGTATTAACTAAATAACAAACAAGTTTGAAAAGCACATACCTGTCAAATAATCTGCTACCCTTGAAATCTCCTTTGAATTAGGAAGCACATAAAACCTGAGGAAATCACAATTTATAAGACTTTAGTTCCCCCAAAATGACTCATACTTATCTTGGAACTTTTTTTAGGATGTAAGTGGTAAAGTAAGGAATATGTTATAGATTGAGTGTTTTTTCATAATACTTTCTTTAAGAGATTGATTAATTTTTTTCTGTCCAAAACCTACCCAATAGTAAAGACTTTTCCAAGCCGTTTCTCATAGCTACACGAATTTTCTAACACATAAGTAGTAAAGTCAGGAATCAATTTTGTCTCATAGTACCTGACTTAAGACCTGGTCTAAACTGTTGGTCGTTTTTATCATCCAACAAGTCAAGAACCGACTAATTTTTTGGTTCGCATTGTATGTCTTAGGACTTGATTTGCCATTGGTTGTTTTTACTATCCAATCAAACCAAAAATCGACTTGTCACAAAGACTTGTCTAAAACATTCGTCGTTTTTCTTGTCCAACAACCTAGGCGTAGTCTTTGTCTAAATACTTTGCAAAGGCTTGTTGTGTAGTAAGGAGCATGTTTTAATAGTCTTACTCTTTAGTCTTAAAACTCCTTCTCATTGGTCTTTTTTTTTCTAATGATATTCAAACCTTGTGGTAATGTAAATAATTAGTCTCTGTCTCAAGACTTCTTTAATCGCTGGTCGTCTTTACTGCAGAATAATTTAGAAAACTGAGACAGTCTTTGTCTAGGACCTTTCAAATTCGTGGGTAGTTTGTTCCCTTCCAACACACAACTTTTTTCAATAAGCTGTGGGTATTCACAGTCTCTTTCTATACTCTTCATATAGACTCTTCATAAGCTGTGAGCAATTAAGCATTGTTTGCAATTCAAAAGTCAATTATCTAAAGAATTCAAAAGTCATTGTCTAAAGACTTCATAAGCTCAACAAATTCATAGTCTTTTGAAGTTCATAGTCTTTTCATTTAGTCTTCTCAAGTTGTGGTCGTTATTTGAATCCAACAGGTTCTAAGCCGTGTGTTAGTGAGATATAATGAATTCATTATCACAGTTGTTGCCTTAAAGACATTCTTAAAGCTCTTAATCATTTTTTTCCTTCCAATAATTTCATAGCCTTTGTCTAAATATTTTCTGTAGAACGTTTTATCCATCCAACAGATTCAGAGCTTTAGCCTTTTGCTTGTTTAACGACTCCTTGTTTAAAGATATTTCTCAGCCCGTATGTATCAATTTGCCTAAAGAGATTTCTTACAGCTATGCGTAGTAAATCAATGAATCTGTTTTGATTAACAGTCTTTGACTCTTTGTTAAAGACTTTTCATGAAGCCGTGGGTAAGTGTTTGTCTCTTCATAAAACCAGTAGGTAAGCACTAAGCAATGAAATGCTTTTCAATTTACAGTCTTTGTCTATAGGCTTTTCATAAGCTGTGGGTTGCAATATTTTGCAATGAATCTTCCTAAGCCGTGAGTGGTTATTTCAATCCAACAAGTTCAAAACCAATTCAGAGTTTTATCTTAAAATTTTTTGAAGTGCTGTGATAGCTTTCTCATTATAATGATCTCATAGCCTTTGTCTTAAGACATTATCAAAGATGTTGGTCGTTTTATTCATATATCCAACAGATTAATAGCCTCAAAGACCTTTTGTAACCCCTTGATCTCTTTTCCCTTCCAACAATCTCAGTCTTTGTCTGAAAACGTATTGTAAACCGTTTGGTCGTTTTAGCCATCCAACAGATTCAGTCTTTGTCAAGTCTTGTGGTCCTTTTATACATCCAACAAATACATATACTTTTGTGAGTTGTTGGTCTTTTTATCCATCCAACGAATTCAATGTTTCTTTTGTAAGCCGTGGGTTTTAAACGATGTCTTACCTTCCATCCCCAAACATCGTTTAATTAGAGCATGCACTACCAACCGACGAGACAATGTTCTTAACTAAGACCAATTCAGTCATTACCTTATGAATTTTTCTAAGCCGTGGGTATCAGAATCACTGCCTCAAAGACCTTTTTTTAAGCCCTTGCTCGTTTTTTTTTTCATTCCAACAATCTCATAGCCTTTGTCTAACTCATAAGTAGTGAAGTGAGAAATCAATTTTCGGTTCATAGTCTCTGACTTAAGACCTGGTTTAAGCTTGTTCGTCGTTTTTATCATCGAACAAGTCAAGAATTGACTCAAGTTTTAGGTTCGTAGTTTATGTCTTTAAGACTTGGTTTGCCATTAGTTGTTTTTACCATCCAACTCGCCAAACACCAACTCAGTTTCTTTGGTTCAGAGTGTCTATCTTCAAAACTTGGTGTTGTTGGTCGTTTTAAGCATCCAACAAACCAATAATCGACTTGGTTCATAGTCTTTGTATTAAAGACTTGCCTAAACCGTTGGTCATATTTCTTGTCCAACAAGCCAGGCGTCCTAGTCTTTGTCTAAATACTTTGCCAAGGCTTGTTGTGAATTACAAAGCATGTTTTGATGGTTTTGTCTTAAACTCTTTTCAGGCGTTGGTCTTTTATTTCTATAACGATTTTCAAGCCTTGTGGTAATGTAAATAATTAGTCTCTGACTCTGTCTCAAGACTTCTTTAACCGCTGGTGTCTCTACTGCAGAATAACTCAGATAACTGAACCATAGTCTTTGTCTAAGACCTTTCAGAGCCGTGTGTAGTTTGTTCCCTTCCAACACGCAACTTAAGTTGTGGGTATTCACAGCCTCTTTAGATACTCTGCATATAGATTCTTTATAAACTGAGCATGAATCTGTACAATTCAGAATCATTTCCTAAAGACTTCATAAACCAGAGGTAGTAGTAACGTAAAGAGCCTTTTCCTTTTATAGTTTTTGCGGTAAGACTTTTGTCGTGAGACTTAACAGTCGTTGCATGAAAGACTTTATATTAGCCTTTGTTTGTTAAAGACTTTTCATGAAGCCGTGGGGTATAAGTGTTTGTCTAAAGGCTCTTCATAAACCAGTAGGTAGTAAGCAATGAAATGCTTTTCAATTTACAGTCTTTGTCTAAAGACTTTTCATAAGCCGTGGGTATCAATATTTTGTAATGTATTTCCCTTAAGCCGTGGGTAGTTATTTCCATCCAACAAGAATCAAACCAATTCAGAGTTTTATCTTGAGCCTTTTTTCAGGCCTTAGGTAGCCATTGTCTAAAGACATTTTCTCATACCAATATTTTTTTGCAATGAATCGTCCTAAGCCGTGGGTACTGATTCCGTTATGAAAGACCTTTTTTTAAGCGCTTGATTTCACAAGCCATAGGTAGCCATTGTCTAAAAAGACATTTTCTAAGATGTTGGTCGTTTTATCCATCGTTGCAGATTCATTGCCTCAAAGATCGCTTTTCCCTCTTCCAACTAATCTCAATCTTAGTCTGAAGACGTTCTTGTAAACCGTGGTCTCTTTATCCATCCAACATACTGTAAGCGCCATTGATCTTTTATGATCCATCCAACAAAGCCATATTATTTGTCTGTATTAAGACTTTTGTAAGTTTTGGTCAGTTTTATCCATCCAACAAATTTGGTATTTTTCTAGTAAGCCGTGGGTACTAAAATCTGTCTTACTTCCATCCCCAAACATCGTTTAGTTAGACATGCACTACCAACCGGAGGGACAATGTCCCCAAATAAGGATCAATTCAATCATTGTATTATGACCTTTTCTAAGCTGTGGGTATCATTTGCTCAACGACTTTTTTTTTAAAGCTCTTTTTCCTTCCAACAATCTCAGAGCCTTTGTCTAAAGACAGGTTGTTCATTGTTGGTCGTTTTATCCATCCAACTGTCATTGCCTTTGTTTAAAGACTTTAAAAAGTAAATCGTTGGTCGTTTAATCCATCCAACAAATATACAGTCTTTAATAAGCCATTGGTCATTTTCGTAATAAGCCGTGAGTACTAAACTTCCATCCCGAACATCGCATGCACTACCAACCAACGGGACAATACCCCCAAATAAGACCAATTCAGTCATTGTCTTATGATTTTTTTTATAAGCCGTGGGTGGTATCACAATCATTGCCTCAAAGACCTTTTTTAAGCTCTTAATCGCCTTTTTTCATCCAACAATCTCATAGCCCATTGTCTAAATACCCTTTTGTACATTGTTGATCGTTTTATCCATCATAATCCAACATATCTGTAACCTTTTCTTAGAGACTTTATCGTAAACAGTTGGTCGTTAAACCATCCAACAAATTTACAGTCTTTGTCTTGATGAATCTTTTTAAAGCCGTTGGTCATTTTTGTAAAAGCCGTGGGTACTAAAGTTCCATCCCCAAAGACATGCACTACCATTAACCGATGGGACAATGTCCCCCAAATAAGAATCTAGCAGAACACTATTAGATTAGTGTCTACTCTAGGATCTTTTTGGGGTTTTGATAAAACTAAAACAAATGCAAGAACCGGTAGAGCACAAGAGTCTCTACCTAATATCTTGGGTTTGAAAAAAAAAATGATTTCCAGCGATAGTAGATAGGGAGATGGAACTTACTTCAACAACTGTTTCGGTGACTCTGTTCAGAGTTAGGGATGTAATGGAACATGTGAACAATAGCTCTCTCCACGCAAATACACTGTTAAAAAAGAGGAAAGCAAAGACGTATAAAGTAAGAGACTTTATTATATGAACAGGGAAAATAGTATAATCTTACTATCTTAGAACTAAAAAACAAAAAAATGTTTTAGCATACCATTCCCGTGTTAACTAATAAGCAATCAATAATGGTATATATTAATCTATCTACTCTGTTCGCTTTTGATGTCTTAACTAAGTAACATCAAGTGGCCTAACTCGAAAACCAATATCACGAGATCACATCTAAATCAAATATTGTTCATGACAAATATAAAAGATAAAAGAACAAATATAATCTGTTATCGACAGAGAAATACCTCAACGATGGATTCTTGTGGGAGTGAAGGCGCTTCCAAGTTGATTCTAGATCACTACAAAAAAAAACACCAAAATAATAATATACCATTAATGGAAACTTGAAACCCTGAAACGAAATCGCAAAGAGAGAAAAAAAAACAAACGATCAGGCAGACCCTAGAAACAAAATTAAACAGATTCACGATCTAGAGACGTGAAGAGGATTTGAAACCCTAAAAAAAATTCACAAAGGAGACGACGAAACCTAATCGATCGCATCAAACCCTAAATAAAAAAAACGAATTGAAAGATCTAGGATTCGAAACCCTAGAATGAAATCACAAAGAACAGTAAGAAACTCAATTGATTGATTCAGTTTCAAGATTAAGAACGGAAGAAAAAAAAATTACCGATCTAGAAACTCAGAAGAGAAAAAACTCACAATTTGAAGAGTCGCCGTCGAAGAACTTTTGGGAGAAAACCTTAAAAAGAAAGTGGAGATATTTCCTCAGGTGTGCTTTTATGTATGTATCATTGGATCTTTAAATCTATAACGGATATATGTTTAATCTGACGGTCCTTATTTTCCACGATCCGCGAGCACACGATTTGAATTCATCCTCAAGTATTTCCATCGGACGGTCCTCTTCCTGCATTTAAAATGTAGGACCATTATTTATACGAGGCCCAATCAGTATAAGTTTTAAGCTCTACGATTTTCCTGGTTATCGTTGGTTCTCAGATACCAACATAACAACATCAATTCTTTTTTTTGTTTTTGTTTCTGCACATAACAACACAAATTCAAAAATTGAAAAATCACGAAAGCATACACCTAAACAAAATGAATGCGACTTTGTAGTCAAGTTTTGAGACTTACCGTCATTGAATGAAAAACTTTATATTAGCATTTGTTTGTTTTATATATCCATCCATGGGTTTCATAAACTTTATGTAAACGGTTTGGTCGGTTTTATCCACCCAACACTCTTTGTCCAAATTTTTTTTGTAAACAGACCAATGCTTTGACTAGATTACATTTTTGTAACTCGTTGGTCGGCTTATAAGTTCAACAAATTTAGTCTTTTTCGAAAAGACCTTTTTTTGGTATTACATAAATTTTGGATCACCCAATCTTCGGATCAAATTGGGTTGATCACTAGAACTAGGTCTGGGCATGAAATCCGTAATCCGAAATCCAAACCGAATCCAAACCGAAAAATCCGATTCGAACCCGGTCCAAAATATAAAAATACCGAATGAATTTTGTAAAGTGGTATGAAACATAACCGCAGGGCCGGTCCTGACTTAAAGCTGAGAAAACAGGTGCTTTAGACGCCAAATTAAGGTTAAGAATTTAAGGACATTATCATTGATAAAAGTCGTGTGTAGTTTAGTGGTTCTGATATACGAAGTTGGTTACAGGTGCAAGGTGTGCAAGGTTCGACTGGTAAGGGAAGCCAAATATTTATTTTGCTTTAGGCAATACAAAGTACTGAGCCAGGCCTGCATATCCGAACCCGAATTGTTATTAACCGAACCGGAATAGGTAACACAAAAAAAACAATAAACCAAAAAACCCAAAAATATATCCAAAGAAACCGATATAAATATCCAAACTAATATACAATACAATTATATGAAACATAAATATATACTTCAAATATTAAATTTCATATTTATTTTGATATGGTATCGAACAATAAGTATTTAAAATTTAAATAAGTATCTTAAATACTTAATTATATATAAATAAATATACATTTCTTATGTTTTTCTTTCAAATTTTAGATTTTTACTTTGGGTATAATTGAACTGATCTGATATAATCAGAACCCGAATGATATATGGTTACTTTATGGGTTCTATGATTTGATATAAAATTGACCTGAATCCGATCCGTAATTACAAATTTACTAGAATGAACCTATGAAGTGGTATAAAAAAGAATCGAAATTCGAAAAACCCGACCCGAACGCCAAAACCTAAATAGAACAATGAAAATAGTACTTTTCATTTTTTTTATCAATTTGATCAAAGAGAGACGAAAAGATGTACATGGAAGTGCTGGAGCAGAACCGGTTACATGACCCCGATAAAATACTTTGCCATCAAATTCTTCCATGGACATCTTTCTCTTTGATCAAATTGATAAAAAAAAAGATACTATTTTTTATGGCCCAACTTATGACCGGGTCGGGTCTTCCAGCAAGCTTCTTGGGTAAGTTTCTTGAATTTATAAAATGAAACCCGGCGCGCGAAAATTCCGAAATTATAGAGGGAAAAGAAGAACACTGCGAAAATCTAAAAGCTACTTATAATCCCAATTCACTCATCTCTCTATTATAATCTTCTCAAATCAACTCAACTTTCTTCGATCTCCATCATCGGATCTCCATCACCAATCATGTAAGTTTACATTCATTCCTCTTCCCCAACGTTATCGTAGATCTCAAAACTAAATCTGAATTAACAGTTGAAATTGATTATCCGAAACCCTAATTTCTCTACTGATCCATTTTCAATTGTGGATCTCAAAACTTGATTCATAGAATATAACCGTTGAATTGAATTGAGTATCAGAAACCCTAATTTCTCTATTGATCCATTTTGCGCTTACTAGTTACAAAAGATGGGAGACGAAACGGTGGATACCATCGAAGCCAAATACATCTCCGGCCTCAGCGCCGTCATGGTCGCAACCATCCAAGAAGCCAAAGACAGAATCTCACAGATCGAGTACATTTTCTGTAGCCAGCTGTTCCCAAACTTCCAATCCAAATCCAAAGCCTTTGAAAAGGTTTACTCAGACGCTCGTCTCGCTGCTTGTGAGGCTTGGAAAGAGAGGGAGAAGGATCTGTTGTCACAGATTGAAGAGCTTAAGGTGGAGAATCTTGGTTTGGTTAAGGAGAAGGAGAAGTTATCTGAAGAACTTGTTTTTATGCCTTTGAGGAAGAGTGGATTTGAGAACAGTGTGGAGTTGTATAGTGGGTTGGTGAAGGTGTTGGAGGTTAAGGGTTCGGATGTGGTTAGTGAAGATGAGGTGAAACGGTTGCTTTCGGAAGTGGAGAGGGTTAAGAGAAAGGAGGAGTTTTTGGAAGAGGAGGTTTCTAAGAAGAGTTTGGTGACGGAGAATCTGTTGAAGAAGGTTGAGGAGCTGTCTGCGGAAGTTGCTGAGAGAGAGAGGAAGTTAAGGAGCTTGGAAGAGATTAAGTCTGAGATTAAGGAGAAGGAGAGGCTATCTGAGGAAAATGATAAGCTTGTTTCTATGCCTGTGAGGTTGAAGAGACTTGAAGACTACATTGCTTATTTGAAAAGGAAGTGGAAGAGTAGGTCTGAGGAATTTGAGAACTGTATAGAGCTGCATACCGGGTTGGTTAAGGTGTTACAGGTTAAGGGTTCGGATGTGTTAAGCCAAGATGAGGTGAAGATGCTGCTTTCTGAAGTGAAGAGTCTTAAAGAGGGACTTTCTAAGAAAACATTGGTTACGGAGAATCTGTTGAAGAAGGTGGAGCATCTGTCTACGGAAGCTGCAGATAACGAGAGGAAGTTAAGCGACTGCGAGGACCAGAAACAGAGATTGACAACTAGGTTGCAGGTGTTTGAGGAGAATGTAGGTAGACTAGAGGAGATGTTAAGGCAGAAGACTGACGAGCTCGAGGTTTTGCAGGATAAACTCAACTTGACAGAGAAAGGCATGTTGGAGTGTAAACAGAAGATTGCAGATCATGAGAAGGAAAAGACAGTGGCTATAGGGAAAGCAATGGCCTTAGGGGAAGAACTTGGTGGTATGAATATGCAGGTCAAAGATAGAAGCTACTTGGCTGAGTTAGAAGCTTTACGCTGCCAGAGTAAGGAGAAATCAGTAGAGTTAGCTGCGGAGACAAAGAAAAGAAATGAAGTGATCAGTGCTTACAAAAAGCTGAAGTCCCAATATAACTATCTCCGCAAAAGGTTCGGGCTTACTACTGATAGTGATCTTCAACAAAGCCAACTTGAGAATGAGAGTTACCAAAAGGGACAACATGAGACACCAACCATCTCAAAGTGTAAGCATAAGTGTTAAATTACTTGCTATAGTGAGTCATATGCTTCAGCTGCAGGTTTTCTTGTTGGAATTAGTAAACTCATTCAGATTGATTTTCTCTTCTTCTTATTTTACAGCTCCTGAGAGGAAACAGCCAGAAGCAGACAACGTGAGGATTGGTACTGGCTCGAGGATCAACAATGAGAAAGAAAGTATAACCAATACGTTGCGGACACCTACTACTTCCATTTCACCCAATACTCGGTCACCTGGTATAAGAAGTGACCCTTCTTGTGCAAAATCTATACAACTTAGCGGATCAAAGCGTCTAGCTTCCATTTGGAGAGACACAAGGTCACGCCAATCCCCTGGAGGCAAAGACCCTCACGATGATTTTCTAGACACTCCCATCGAGAACATCAAAAGAGTCGCTGTGGAAGAAAAACATGTCCCCCTTGTTGCTGCTGATTCAGACGAGGAGACACAGGACATGAACCCCAAACCGAGTCCCTCGAGGCAGAGAATCCAAGTGGCGGAAACGAGTAAAAAAAGTTTCAAGCATGTGGAGTCAGTGAGGAAGAAAGCAGAGAGAGAGAATCTGAAAGGGATAGAGTGTAAGCAGTGCAAGAAATTCTATGACGCTGTTCATCCTGAGAACGAAGGGAATGGTGGTAAAAGCTTGAGATGTGAGCATCATGAAGGTGTGTCAAGGCATCGTTACAAGTACGCTCCTCCTATGACTCCTGAAGGGTTTTGGAACATCGGGTTTGAATCCGAAATGTGATATGATTATGTTTTTGTCAAACAAAAAGCTCATTTGTTTAGATGGGCCTTGGACTTGGCCCATATAATAAAATCAATATACATATATATCCCTATCTTATCTATAGCTCTCTCCTTATCGTCTTCCAAATGGCGTCCCTAACACAAGCTCTGAATCTTTGGTCTCCCTTCGCCCATGGCTCGACTCCGCTGTCTACTCTCTCAAAGCCCAATTCGTTCACGAAACCTGCAAGCTCCGGTTCGGTTCCGGTCATCAGAGCGATGAAAACGATGCAGGGGCGCGTGGTGTGCGCAACGAACGACAAGACGGTGGCGGTGGAGGTGGTGAGGCTGGCTCCACACCCGAAGTACAAGAGGAGAGTGAGGATGAAGAAGAAGTACCAGGCGCATGACCCGGATAACCAGTTCAAGGTGGGAGATGTGGTGAAGCTGGAGAAGAGCAGACCCATTAGCAAGACTAAATCTTTCGTGGCTCTCCCTGTTGTTCCGAGGAGCGGCAGTAAAGTGGAAGCTGCTGCTGGTGGTGGCAACGACCTTGGCATTCCCTTGGAATCTCAGCAGCCGGTTGTGTAGAGAGGAGGGAGAGAATGCTACTTACCTCTCACTGAGTGTTGTTTGTTTTAGCAAAGCTGTCTCCTTTCGTTTTGTTATGCTTTTGTTTGTTGGACGAGTGCAATTCTTCAATCTGTTTATGGATTTGAGTATAAGAGTGTGTCTTGAAGGGTTGTGTTTATGTGCCGGTTTCAAACATAGCGTAGGTTTGGTCTTTCTTCAAGGCCTTCAAAGAAACTGTTCGGTTTTCTGAAAATTCTTGGAACTTATCTTTGCTTAATTAGCGCAATGGCTTTCTTTCCTTTCTCTGTCAGTTATCCTTATGGCCAATCTCTTCAACTCATATCACAACTCTGAGATATGGCCTTAGTATGTCTCTACTATGATATTTATTTGCTTGTTGGCTCGGACGTGGGGCTGAGTTCGATTTTCACTGTCTTCTTGGCTCGGTGATAAACAAAAGAGCATTCAAAACCCATCACAATTCTTCTCTATGTTACTGGGGCGTATCTAAAAACGTTTCATCGGTTAATTTTTTGGTTTCAATAGAAAACACGTGGGGAGAGGGGGGGGGAAAGGTAACTTTTAATCTTTTGGGACCTGAGAATAATTATAAGAAATATTAGGTATCCATTTGAAAACAGAAAAACAAATAGGGACTATATATATGACGCACGATAAATTGACTCTCTGATTCCAATTCAATCGCTAGCCTCCTGTTCCGGCGACGTTTGATCGGAAAAATCAGCACAGGTGACGATACCGCTACGTTTATTTTTTCGCTGAATCAATCAATTGTCCCTGGATCTGTATCAATCATACTCGATTTAACATAGATTTTCCTGCTCACCTGCAAATTACGAGGCTTGATTTTTGAGATTTCTAGATTGTTTTTTCCACCACTCATTGCATTCATCTTTAGGGCGTTTGATAGAGATATGATTCTTCTTTCGATGACGATAATCCGCCTTGCTTTAATTGAATCCTATCACAATTATACGTTACTTTGTTGGTTTTTCTAAATCGTGTGAGAGCTTTATTTGTCAAAACAGTGACTCCCATATAAACTCTTGCACACTTTCCTCGTTTTGCAATGGAGAAAGGACCTCCTCCTCCTCCTCCTAGCATCTTTGTGAATGATGGGTCTTTCATGGAAAGATTCAGACAGCTTCAACAGGAGAAAGATAAAGTAGACAAGGATAAAGTTGTCCATGTTGAGGAATCCAAAAAGCCTGTGGAGATTATATCAGGGGTTTCAAATCCCAAGCCTTCTTCTGTTAATAAAAGTTCCATTGGGTTTAGGACCAGTGATGCCCAAAAGAAAAGTGGTAAGCTTGCTTTCAGCTTGAAACAAAAGTCTAAGCTTCTTCCACCTCCTGTATTGCTTGGTGAAGAAGAGGATGAAGGGGATGCGGAAAAGGGTCAAGGCTTTGGATCTTCTAAGCGTCAAAAGTTTGAGCAGGGTGACATTCGTGTAAAGTCAACGAAACTATCAGATGTTGTTGGTAATGGCTGTTTTGAACATAATTATCTCTGTTTGGGTGGGTCTTTTTTGAAAGTCTCTATGATGGTTCTACTTGTCTAATCGTAAGAGGTTTTCTATTCTATATACTACGTGGTCCTAGAGGGTTAAGTATGTCATATGATGTCAAGAGTTAAGAGTTCGTTCGTTAGTGAATATGTGTCTTATCTGGAATTAGGAAGACCTATTAGTCCTAAGATGTCAAGAGTCCCAGCTTCCTATTAGTGTATATCGTTATCGAGGAATCTTTGTTTTTCTCTGGAATGGAGCAGTAAAACAGTCTGGAAATTAAAGTTTCTACCTAAATGCAGTGTCTTACTTAATCAACAGTCCAGTTGCTGGAAAGATTTGGAATATCTGCCACGCCTGCTACAAGAGTGATTTGCATTCGTTGTTCACGGACTCCGTATTAATCAGTTTTATAAGTGATGTGCAGCACCTCCTTCGCCCAGTGATCCTACTGTGAAGAATGCTGCTGATAAACTAGCAAGCTTTGTTGCTAAGAGTGGAAGGTCATTTGAGCATACTGCTCGGCAAAAGAATCCTGGGGACACACCATTTAAGTATGTTTTCTGGATTCTCTTTTTATTGTACCCATATACTAAGTTCGTATTGTGGTGTTCATGACCTTATATATCTTGTATTCTTATTCCCAACAGATTTCTTTTTGACGAGAGCTGTGCGGACTACAAGTACTATCTATTCAGGCTTTCCGAAGAGGAAAAGGCTATTTCACAAACTAAGGAATCTGGTGTACTTCACAGTGGTACGTGTTACACCACCTTTGTGTTTATATATAGACCAAAACTCATGCAAATGGTTTTCTTTACTTTATTATTCAATTCAGAACATGTTTAGTTAAGTATATGCAAGAAATATATATCTCATCTATTTTATTGTCTCCGAACAATTTCTAGAATATATATACGTTCTGTATAGTATGTGGTGTAATGTGATGCCGGTTTTCGCCTACCATATCTTGGTGTATACTTAACGCCAGTTTCCTGCGTGTTATCTTTCCAGGTGAGGCTGGTCTACGGAAGTCCACAACAGCAATCACTTCGCAAAAGCCAGCTCAACAACAAAGAGGCTATCACATCCCTGCTTCAGCTCTCTATGATGCTCCTGAGGAATCCAAATTTTACTCTAGATCTGCTCAGGCATCAAGTAGTACGTCAGCTAGCTTTTTTTGCTTAGACTCCCTCTTATAATTGGCATCTAGGTCTGACTATGGGGTACATGTGTCTACGTTGCAGGCGACCCCTATGGTGCGCCTAGGGCTGCAGACCCTGTTTCAATGATGGAGTTTTACATGAAGAAGGCTGCCCAAGAAGAGAAGATGAGACGTCCTAGGCAGTCAAATGACGAGATGCCCCCGCCAGCTTCTCTTCAAGGCCCATCTGGTGAGAATGAATCCTATTTCTGTTTCTTGTTTGAGGCAGCTGTGATGTCTTATCACGCAGTCATGTCTTATTTCAGCAACTCCCTCCACAGACCCTGGTCAGAGAGGTCATCATATGGGTGATTATATTCCACCAGAGGAGCTAAATAAGTTCCTTGCAAAGTGTGACGATGTGGCTGCACAAAAAGCCACAAAGGAGGCCGCTGAGAAGGCTAAGATCCAAGCAGATAATGTCGGACATAAGCTCTTATCAAAAATGGGCTGGAAAGAAGGTGCTTACTTGCTTCGCTCTATCTGTAAATTTGTGATCTTGTTTCTTTCTGTATCTTGTGCCTTTGTGGAGACATGAAGCTTACAAAATTGGAGGAGTGGGTTACAGGTGAAGGTATAGGAAGCTCCAGAAAGGGTATGGCAGACCCTTTAATGGCAGGCGATGTAAAGACTAACAACCTCGGAGTTGGGGCTTCTGCACCAGGAGAGGTTAACCCTGAGGATGATATATACGAGCAGTACAAGAAGCGAATGATGCTCGGTTACAAACACAGACCCAATCCACTGGTACTTTCGCCAATCTCTTAGCTCCATTTTTTTGTTATATCACTTCTTTACTCAACTTTTGTCTTAATTATTCTAAAGGGAAATCCCCGGAAGGCTTATTACTAAGAATCTATCAACGTGCTGCATGAAGTCACGAGGTATCGCTCACCCCACACAGCCCCAGATGATGTTTGCTTTTCTATTAATAATAATATTTCAAGTGTTCGTATGGATTGGATTGTTTTCTTCCCTCTATAAGAAGATTTCAGAGTGCAAACAAGGCTCTATCAGTTGGATAATGTGTATCTATTATTGAAAATGACTGAGATTTCTATTGGATTCACATATCTTTATTAATGACAGAACAGTGTATTTATTAGAGTGAAAGGTAATTAAAAAAAAAAGAAAATGATAGTTCGGTTCTAGAGTCCTAGTGAATGACATCGCATGGAGGGAAATTAGCAGAGCATCTCTGAGGAAGTTGAAGAGCCATGGAGCGGTCAATGCCTGAGAGTGGAGGTCCATTGGCGAGGAGGCAAAGGCAAGGGCGACCAAGTGTGACAACGGCAGCGCAACACGACTCACTTGGTGGGATCGGGCTGAAAGGAGCCACTGCTGCTCTACAAGGTATCAGCTGCACGAGTGATGAGAAGAATGTTCTGCTGCATCCTCCCACTTCTTCCTCCGGTAACATGGGCGGAGGTGGTTGCTGGTCCTCTTGCTGTGCTGTGACTATGGTAAGAACCGTTATGGTCATGAGCATTGCTAGTGCTAACTCAACTCTCATGACTTTGTAAATAGTAATACTAATAAGATGAGGCATGATGCAACGAGATGATGCTATATATTGAGAAGAAGTCATGTCATGCCGTTACACACCTCTCTTCTACCTCACAACCAGATAGCCACACAGTTACTCCGTGTTTTTCCTACTCGTTCCAAAGCTTTTAATCTTTTGACCAAAAAAAAATCTTTTGTTGCAGTATCCATTACACCAAACTAGTGACAACTTCGGTGGGTTAAGGTATCCAGAAAAAAAAAGACTAGGCGTAGCGTACATATATATACACATAGGTAAAAAGCAAAAGATACTCGTATTTATTACACGTGGAAAAGAGACTTTAATGTCAAAAGCTTTACAGGCTTTTATGTCAAAAAGCTTTACAGACTGTAACATACACGAAGGATTAATAAGACTAAGCATTATTAAAGACCACATGCTTAAACTGAGCTGGCCTGTTTGGTGTTTACCGTTAACCACACACCGGTTTTTCCTAGTCATCAAAAATATGTTTAGGTCAGTGATTATAATGTGGGAATCTTAAATTTCTTTAACTACAGATGATGATTTGATAATTAATTACGCACTACTTCCCACGCAAAAAAGCCCATAAAAGGCCCAAAGCCCAAAAAGGTGATTTGGTTTTTGTGTGTGTCTTGTCTGTCTCCTAGTAGTACTACTAGTAGAGAGAGTCAGAGGAAATCATCAGCCGCCTCTTCTTTCACTTCAACCCTCCTTAAACCTCATCTCTTTCCTAACTCCGCCGCTCTCTCTCTCTCCGTCGTCGCCTTGCAAGGTATAATTCTCACTCTCAGATCCTCAATCTTTTCTCTATTACTGTTTAATCTTTCTACATCTGGCCGTTGATTTCATATCTACAAAGACTCTGTTCCTCGTTTATCTCTGTTTCCATCAATTGAAATGATTAATCTTTAATTCAATTGTTTTATTTTTTTTGCATTGTTTATTAATTAGAACCTTAATCTTAATCCGTTCTGTTAATTCACAATCTCTTGTTAGGTGAAAATGGCTGGGAAGTCTAACAAATCGAAAGCCAAGAGAGCGGCTCAGAGCTCTGCCTCCAACTCCACTGTCTCTCCCCCTTCACCCGATGCGCCTGCTGCTCCTGCTCCTGATAATGGAGCTGTCATTGATGCTGTTGAAGCTGCCGTGCCTGAAACCAATGAAGTTCCTCCTCAGGTTGCTCAGGCTGATGAAAGTGAATCGCAAGAAGCAAGTGACGATGCTCAACCCACACAAGGTTGGCTCTTTATGCTTTTTTTTCTAGGAATAATCCGACTTATTAATGTCAAAGACACTCCCTTTTATTGCATTCATCTTTTTGATATGATTTGTTTTGCTTTCATAGGGGAGCTTCGTCTTTATCCTGTTTCGGTCAAGACACAGAGTGGTGGTAAAATGGAGCTACAAGTGAGTTTAAAGTTTCTTTCTTTTACCTTTTTTACTATAATCTGTCTTATAAAGCCATATATTTTTTCCACTTTACGTTAGTTCTTTATGTAATTCTTCTCTAGTGAATCCAAAGTTTCTTTCTTTACCTTATAAACTATCTTCTGTCTTAGAAAATCATAGACTTTTTTTCTCTTTTTTTTTTTGTTAGTTCTCTATGTATTCCTTCCATAGTAATCATTTGTTTTTTCATATATTTGAATATGTCTAATTTGGCTTTTTTTGTCAGTTGAACCCTGGAGACTCGGTGATGGATATAAGGCAGTTCCTTCTTGATGCTCCAGAGACGTGTTACTACACCTGCTACGAGTTGTTGCTCCGCAGTAAGGATGGGGAGACTCACCATCTTGAAGATTACAATGAGATCTCTGAGGTTGCTGACATCACCGTTGGTGGTTGCTCCTTAGAGATGCTTCCTGGTATGATAAGGATTGTCTCTCTTTCGTTTGTTGTATGTTGAAACGAGTTGTTGGCAATTGACAGTATTTTTCTGTTTCTTTCTACAGCGTTGTACGATGATAGGTCTATCAGGGCTCACGTTCACCGAGCTAGAGATCTTCTTTCTCTTTCGACCCTCCACTCTTCCTTGTCAACAACGCTTGCCTTGAAGTATGATGCTGCAGCAGCAGCGAACAAAGCTCAGAATCCTGGAGGTTTCAGATTTTAATCTTATTCTTTATAGTGTTTTGCTTTAAATAGTCGTTCTTCAATTCTGTCGTTATTCTTTACAGACAAACCAAATGTCCCGGAGCTTGAATGTCTTGGCTTCATGGAAGATATACCAGCCTCTCTCAATAAGTTGATAAGTTCTCCATTGGAAGAGATCAAGTGTGTGGAGAGCATTGTCTTCTCATCGTTCAACCCTCCTCCAAGCCACAGAAAGTATAAACCAGCTGCTTTTATCATATGTATAGGTTATAAATCAGCTGCTATTAACATACCGTTTCTAATGAACTTGTTTGTGACAGGCTTGTAGGAGATTTGATCTATTTGGATGTTGTGACGCTGGAAGGTAACAAGTACTGCATCACCGGTACCACAAAGGCGTTTTACGTTAATTCTAGCTCAGGGAATATTCTCGATCCCAAGCCGAGTAAATCTGGGTTCGAAACAGCTACTCTCATCGGCTTGTTGCAAAAACTTAGCTCTAAGTTCAAAAAAGGTGAGTACCAGTGAATATGTAATTTTTTTTTATTTTATTAATTGCTGACTGTATAGTATCATTCAGTTTGTTAATTATTATTATTTTTTTTTTTTTTGCTTTGACTACTCAGCTTTCCGCGAGGTCATGGAAAAGAAAGCCTCTGCACATCCCTTCGAAAATGTTCAGTCCCTTTTACCACCACACTCATGGCTGAGAACATTTCCTGTTCCTGGTGAGTTTGACTATCATTTGTTATTACAGTATTTTCTTGTGTGCTGCAACGTAATTTGGTTTTAGTAGCTTGGCTCTGTTCTTTTGAGACCAGCTCAATTGGTTCTTTTAGAGGACGTTCTCCACATTTCGTGTTGTAAACACTGATTATAGTTCTGAGATATTAACAAGACACCCAGCACTAATAATGATTTAAAGTAAAGCTTTACCTTGCTTTTAGTTGACTTATATTTAATGGATCCTTGAAACCTCTTTCTTGTATGTGTCTCTTTGTGACTGCATCTTGAGAGTCATATTTCTTTCTAGGAAATTCATTTTGATATTTTATGGTTGTCTAAATTCATAAATTGGTAGTATGTTGTCTAAATTGTTGGTTGTTTACGGACGACATAATCATTTTCTACTTTATATATATAAAGTCGCCTCTGCTCACAACTATTGATATATGGAAAGATAAGTTCACGTTGTATTTGGAAGTTTAAAACAAATCGGACTTTTCTCCCCATTTTCAGAAACAGTCAGTTCATTCGTTGCTATTATATCTAACCATAGGCTCTTGTATCTTGCTCAGATCACAAGCGTGACGCAGCGAGAGCAGAAGAAGCTCTGACCATTTCCTATGGTAGTGAGTTGATTGGTATGCAAAGAGATTGGAACGAAGAGTTGCAATCTTGCAGGGAGTTCCCTCACAGTACTCCTCAGGAGAGGTACCTGTGACATTTTACTACAGTGATTTTTTTGGTAGCATGATTTTTTTTTTTCTTTGGAGTTCCGTTCCCTTATCTAGATTGCTTCATTTTAGAAATTTCTTTCGTTGCAGGATCTTACGTGACAGGGCTCTTTACAAAGTGTCTTCTGACTTTGTCGATGCAGCGCTTAATGGAGCAATTGGTGTAATCAGCCGATGTATACCACCCATTAATCCAACTGATCCAGAGTGCCTGCACATGTCAGTGTTAATCTTAAGGCCTATATCATTAGTTATCTACTGTCAACTCGTATTGTTATCATACAATTTTGTCAGTGAAATAATCTCTTCTTGCTTAACCGTGGAGAAATGACTTGGAGCGTTTGGATTTTAGATAATTGTAATTTCATCAGCGTCTCAATTTTGAATACTTGTTATTGTTCATCTATTGTAGGTATGTGCACAACAATATCTTTTTCAGTTTTGCTGTTGACGCCGACATTGAACAGCTATCCAAGAAACGTCCATCAAATGATCTTTCATTGACTGAAAATGTGTCCTCGTCTGAAAAGGCTGCATGCGAAGACAAAACATGCGATGGAGAACACAATGCAGAGCTTAACAGCTGTAATGAGGCGCCTCTTATTGAAAGTGAGCAGGCAACTTATGCCTCTGCAAACAACGACTTGAAAGGCACAAAGTTATATCAAGAAGCAGATGTCCCGGGGTTGTATAATCTGGCAATGGCCATTATTGATTACAGAGGTCATAGGGTTGTTGCTCAGGTTTGTACTTATAATGAGACTGCCAAGTTCTTTTTATTGAGATTATATGTGTATCCTGCTTGTGTATATTTTAATAGCTTGCAATGTTTTTCATGTATGTTCTAGAGTGTTCTACCAGGCATCCTTCAAGGGGATAAATCAGATGCGCTTTTGTATGGTTCAGTGGATAATGGCAAGAAAATCTGCTGGAATGAAGATTTTCATGCTAAGGTAAATGGATATACTCTCTATTGATGTATTTTGTAGGCCTTAATATGATAGTTGTAGTACTGATCCATTTGTACAATATATTCTTCAGGTGCTAGAGGCTGCAAAGCTTCTTCATATAAAGGAACATGATGTTATAGATGCTTCCGAGAATGTCTACAAGTTAGCTGCACCAGTAGAGTGCAAGGGCATTGTTGGTAGTGATAACAGGCATTATCTTTTGGACTTGATGAGAGTGACACCTCGTGATGCCAATTACACGGGTCCAGAGTCACGCTTTTGTGTCCTAAGACCAGAACTGATCACATCATTTTGCCAGGTACATATTCAATATTCTTTAGAAACATATTCCCTTGAGTATTTCTATGACAAGTAATGATCAATATATGTTCTTAATGCAGGCCGAAGCTCTGGAGAAATCAAAATGTAAAACCAAGACTGACGAGGGGACGGATATTGTTTCCGATCCGTCTAATGTTAGTGTTGATACTTCTAAAACTGGTGATGAATCGAACCATGGAGAGGAAAACGGAGCTTTAACTTCTGAGGTATGTGCGTCCCTCCTTGAATGTTTGTCAAGTGAAAAAGCAGACTGCCAAAATACCTAGTCGGTTGGCCTCTCCAACAATGATGAAAGCAATTACATTTATATCAGTAGATAATACTAGATACTTAGCTACTACAAGCTTCATAATGCTAGATAGAAATGTCTGAGAAAAACTGTAGTTCAGTTAAAGGAAACTATAATTGCTGATATCTATGTTTTATCTGCAGAAAACTGTTACAGAAAAGCAAAATGCCACCGCCGATTCTGCAGCGGCATCGTCTGAATTTTCCAAACTATGTGATGAAATATCATTTAACCCTAATGTTTTCACTGACTTCAAATTAGGTGGCACACAAGAGGTATGCTATGTTGCTTATAGGTTTTTTGTCTTTAAAATATTTTATAAATGTTTGTTTAACTGATTGAATGTTAACTTTTGGGGTTAACCAGGAGATTTCTTCTGATGAAGAAAATGTTAAGAAAGTTAGCTCATACCTTGTGGATGTGGTACTTCCAAAATTCATAGTAGATCTTTGCTCTCTTGAAGTTTCCCCAATGGATGGTCAGACTTTGACTGAAGCACTCCATTCCCATGGTGTTAATGTTCGTTACATCGGAAGAGTAAGTTTGTAATATGTATTGTTATTTTGTAATATGTATCGCCATGATTGACTTTATTTAACGATGGATGTAAATGACCAGATTGCTAATGGAGTGAAGCATTTGCCTCATTTGTGGGACCTTTGTCTGAATGAAATTACCGTCAGATCCGCCAAGCACATTCTCAAGGTAGTTATAAAGACTATAAAATTCATACCACAATATACATGATTGAATAATATTTGTGGTTTAAGTGGACAAGCTCCCTAATTAAAGTTATTACATGGTTATGCAGAACATTCTAAGAGATATTGAGGATCACGATATTGGCGCAGCAGTCTCTCACTTCCTCAATTGTTTCTTCGGAAATGTTGCTGGGGGAAAAGCTAGCACCAACAACGTGCATGCTAAAAATCAAAAGAAGGTTCGTGTGCACTACCAGAGTCTATCTAGAATTCCTTCTTTGTTCTTGAATTATGCTATTTCAGTTCTTTGAAGCAGTCTGTAAAGCTTCACAAAACAAACCATACTTATTGTTTCTGATTGGTATAAGGTTCTATACTGGCCCTTGAATTTGAACAGGATCAATCGATCACCAAGAAAAGTCAAGGAAAAGGGAAAGGTAAAGCTTCTGTAAAGAAGAGTCTTTCATCGTATATGATGGTTGATTCCAACATGCTTTGGTCTGAGATTCAGGAATTTGCCAAAGCCAAGTATGAGGTATAATAATCACAACCAAATTAAACTTAATTTGTTGTTTGTGTATTGAAGAGCTGTCACCCTTCTGAGCCATTTACATGTTTGTTTTATCTACCGTAAGTACCTAAAGCTAATCTGAGCTTATTTTCAGTTTGAGCTGCCCGAGCTGTCAAGAACCACAGCTAAAAAAACACATGTTCTCCGCAACCTTTGCCAAAAGGTAAAGAGAGAGAGACATATCTTGTTCCTTCAGAATTTGTTTACCGACGCCAGTTACTTATTGCTATCAAATGTTTTTGTCTTTCTCTTAACAGGTTGGCATCAGTGTTGCTGCTCGCAAATACGACTTTGGTGCCACCTCGCCTTTCGATGCGTCAGATGTATTGGATCTTCGGCCTGTTGTTAAGCACTCAGTCCCTGTATGCTCTGAGGCTAAAAATCTCATCGAGATGGGGAAGCTGCAACTGGCTGAGGTAGCTAGGCTATTTCAAATTAGTTGTTCTAGTTTCCGCCTGTCACACTGTTTTCTTTGTCTTATTAAAATGACTAATCTCTTGTAGGGCATGCTGAGTGAATCCTACACGTTCTTTTCAGAGGCGTTTGCAATACTTCAGCAGGTAAGTGGTCTTCGTATGCATCTGTATAGACTCTCCAAATATTTTTACTCTAAAATTGCTGATCATGTTCATCTGATTCCAGGTGACTGGTCCAATGCATAGGGAGGTTTCAAACTGCTGCAGGTAAGCCTTCGACTGCTGATGTTCCATTCATCATCCATTTGGTTTTTGATTTACGCTAATAATATCTATGGTGTTATTGTCTTCCTTTGCTTTACAGGTACCTAGCCATGGTTTTGTACCATGCAGGAGATATGGCTGGGGCCATAATGCAGCAACACAAGGAGCTTATCATAAATGAGCGATGTCTTGGTTTGGACCATCCTGATACTGCTCACAGGTATCAACTTCCTGCTACTGAATATAGTTTAAGTGAATGTTGTTCCTCTCCCACTATGCATTAGTCGAATCTCTTGCAATGCACTCCTGTTTTTTTTCTCTGTTTTGATACATGTTACTAACGTGGGTGTATCTGCACTGCAGCTATGGCAACATGGCTCTTTTCTACCATGGGCTGAACCAGACAGAACTTGCTCTACAGAACATGGGCCGTGCCTTGCTACTACTTGGCCTTTCATCTGGCCCTGATCATCCAGATGTTGCAGCCACATTTATAAATGTTGCCATGATGTATCAAGACATGGGCAAAATGGACACAGCTCTGCGTTACCTTCAAGACGCTTTGAAGAAGAATGAGAGACTTCTTGGCCCTGAACACATCCAGACTGCAGTATGCTACCACGCTCTTGCCATTGCGTGCAACAGTATGGGCTTATTCAAGCTCTCACACCAGGTATTATTACAACTTCTACAAGTCTTTTGAATCCTCTATTTTGTTTGAGTCATCTTTTGAAGCAACTGTTTTCATTTTGGTCAGCATGAGAAGAAAACCTATGATATACTTGTCAAACAATTGGGAGAAGATGATTCCAGGACAAAAGACTCTCAAAACTGGATTAAGACTTTTGAGATGCGTGAGGTTCAGGTTTGTGCATAGTACGACCTCGTTATTTATGTATACATTCTCTATATGTTTCTCATATATCTTGTTGGGGTTTTTCATCAGAAAACTGCACAAAAGCAGAAAGGACTTGCAGCCAATGCGGCCAACACGCAAAAGGCTATTGATCTCTTGAAGGTATCTTCACTTGTAGCTTTAGTTTCTGAACAATCATAAAACTCTTTATAGATGATGTAATATTAATGAATAGTTGTTAATCCTGATTGGAATCCTACAGTCACGTCCAGACCTGGTACAGTTGTTCCAAAACGCAGCAGCGGCAGAGAGGTCTAACGCGGCTGTTCTCGGAGAGGCTCAACCACGGGGCAGAGGTTTTGATGAAAGAGCGGCTCGTGCTGCAGCTGAAGTTAGGAAGAAAGCAGCAGCTAAGGGGCTACTGGTTCGTCCCCAAAGTGGTGTTCAAGTGCCACCACAGATCTCTCAACTGATCAATCCAGGAACCGCAGATTCTTCTAAGAAGAGTGGGGAGAATGGTGCGGCAAAAGTAGAAGAGAAGAAGAAAGAAAGCTCTGAAAATGGGAAAACAACGAACGTGGCGGCTCCTGCAGGGTTAGGTGCTGGTTTAACATCTTTGGATAGGAAGAAGCAAAAAGCCAAAAAGTAAAAGAGTAGGGAAGCTTTTAGATGAAATGGTGCTGCTCGATTCTAAGTATTGGAGTTGGTTTTGTCAAAAGGAGAAAGACTTTTGTCACCACAAAGCTTTGGTTCTCTTCTCATTATGTTTCAAGATTTAGGGCAAGGCCCCGGTCCAGCTATGTCTGGTTTTTGTTCTTTTTCTTTTCTCACTTTTATGGGGATGTATTTTTATCCCAAAGAAGTTTCATTGATTTCTAGTTTACTAATAAGCATACGCTACGCTTTGATTTAACCACAGTTGGACTATGCTTCTTGGTTTTACTACATACTCGATCAACCATTAACTATCATAATATATTTGCTGTCTACATTATGATGGGAAAGATTATAACTAGGTTCTAGACTCTTCTACCATCAAGTTGAAGTCCACAGTGATGTTATCATCACCGAACATGTAGTCTAGCCTTGCATGTATACTTGTGATATTGTTAAATCCCACTTGTGGCAATAAAAATGGCAATAAGGAGTCAATACTTTGAACGTCTATAAATTAATAATATTGTCTATAAATTAATAATGTTTGGAATACAACAAAAAAAATTATTTATTAATTTGAAGAGATTAATTTATCGATATACTAATTGAACCAAAAACTCAATTTGAAACTATAAAATTATATTATTTTATAAAAGATATTTAGTGTATATTAATTTATAGATGTTTTACAATATATATTCCCATTGATCTACATTTACAAAGTAGTTTTTGAGTTTAATATCAGCTTGGTTATAATTGATTCTAGATCACTAATTCTACAGTGGATACAGCAAGTGTTTCACAAACCCATGACGATTAAGATTAACCTGCTGAAACTGTCATCAGGATATTACCCAAGGACCGTTCCACAGGCCTGGGAGACATTAAAAACAGACAATAGTAAGCCCATAAACTGGTCTGGCGTATAAATTCTTCTACTTTAATAAGCCCAAATATTGAAGGGCTCCACTAGGCCCAAACTGTCCAAGGAGACAAACAAGTAAGAGAACGCCTTATGGATAATGTTGATAGCACACAACACAACACTACACAACACCTTCTTCTCCCAACCATCTCCTTCTCCGACAATGGCTACTACTTTCCTAACAGCTGTTGTGTCAATCAAACCTACACTCTTCTCATTCCAGCCCCAAACTTTCAATAATCCTCAAACCAATGGACTCTCCCTCCTCACCAAACCCATCTCCGTCTCCATCTCCCTTCCACGGATCTCCAGGAAGAGACTCATCCCTCACGCAACGATGGAGACTGAAGAAAAACCCGCTTTAGACCCTAACGCAGAATCCTCAAGACGTGTCTACATCGGAAACATACCAAGAACAGTTACTAACGAGCAGCTCACCAAACTCGTTGAAGAACACGGCGCCGTTGAACAAGTCCAGGTTTCTTGTTTCCTCTTCTTCATCTTTTTATAGTTTAGTTTCATCATTAAAGATTAATGCTTTTGATTGTTTTTATAGGTGATGTATGATAAGTACTCAGGAAGAAGCCGTAGGTTTGGTTTCGCTACCATGAAATCAGTTGAAGATGCCAATGCTGTCATTGAGAAGTTGAATGGCACTGTGAGTCTTCCTTCTTCTATGGTCTCATCTAGCCATGAGCATTCGGTTCTTGGTTCCGGTTCTTGGGTTTTGGATCTGTTATTTAGAAAGTTCGGTTCAATTATTTCGGTTTGGTTCAGGTAACAAAGTTGAGAACCACAAAGTTGAGAACTGACTTGTATCCTAGAGAATTTTGGATCTCATTCGGTTTTTTGGTTCGGTTTCGGATTTTCGGTTAATTCAGGTTAAAAAGTTTTAAAAATCGCGTTTCCGGATTAAATATTAGATTTTTGGGGGGAGTTTTCAGGTCTCATCTCTTTAGGTTCTGACCAAAGTTTTGTTTGTTTTTTGTTAGACCATTGAAGGACGTGAGGTGAAGGTTAATATTACTGAGAAGCCTATAGCATTATCAACATCATCTCCTGATTTGTCACTGCTTCAGTCTGAAGATTCAGCTTTTGTAGATAGTCCTTACAAAGTGTATGTAGGGAATCTAGCAAAGACTGTTACTAAAGAGATGCTTGAGAGTTTGTTTTCTGAGAAAGGGAAAGTTTTGAGTGCAAAGGTTTCAAGAGTGCCTGGAACTTCGAAATCTACTGGGTTTGGGTTTGTGACGTTTTCTTCTGATGAAGATGTTGAAGCTGCCATTTTGGCTCTTAACAACTCTGTAAGTTTCGCCTCATTTGGTTCATTACAGACTTCATGTTCATTTGTTGTGTGTGCAGAATATGTATTTGTCTCATTGTTGATGTGTTTTAACTCAGTTGCTGGAAGGGCAGAAGATTCGGGTGAACAAGGCGTAGTGTGAAAGAGAGGGCGAGTCTTTTGGCATCATAAAAAAACGTGAAAGGAATGGTTTTTGTTTTGAGGAGTTTGTAATGCAAACAATTAGAGTATAATCTTTGTATTTATTCTAAGTTGAAAGTGAATGCAGTAAGTTATCTTCACTATGATAGTTATGACCAATACTTAAAACGGCTAATTACTCCTTGTGTGGTGTGTAACCAAACCACAGCTCGGTTTAAATAGTTACCTGTTTCAGACCAATCATTCTAGGCTCAAATTCTCTGTGCAATACTGATGCAGCAAACAATATAAACAAATACCTTGAGTTCTTAGAAATGAAATCCATGATCTTTCGAATTCTTTGTGCCATGATCTTTCGAATTCTTTGTGCCATGATCTTTAGCATTCGCAGGGTTTTACTTTTCATCTCTGATTAAACTACATTCATATGTTTCAACCCATAATATCCAACACAAAACTTGCACAACACAATTCAAACCATATCTCATCTTAACCTTGCCAACTCTCACTAACAAAAACTACTAATACTCAAACCAGCTTGCATATCTCTACAATATATTATCACTCGGACCAAAACTTCACAAAGGCTGTGAAAAGAGATTTTAGAACTGCCACAAGGGGATTTGGTTCATGTCCTGCCACATTAGATTTCCCTTTCCACGATTCACTGCACAGAAAAAGATAACAGAAGGGGTAAGGCATGTGAAACCTCTGGAGAACAAAACACAATGCAATGGAGCGTGTTGAACTCACGGTTTAATTCTGTTTAATGGTGCAATGTTTCCTTTCTGAGAGCTTGAACTATCTGAAGCATCGTGTTTCCCTTTTCCCATGGTTGTCTTCTCAACACTTGTGACTTCACTCCTAGTTATGTCGTTCTTAAAACTTCCAGACTGTTACACAATCCAAAAGGTTGCATAGGTTTCAACTAACAACTTTGCATATATGCAGTTTCACCCTAATCCTCACAAGTCTAAGTATTTATTTTAAAAAACAGATAGAAAGAATCAAGAAGTTAACTATTCCATCATCAACGTTCTTGATTAAGTTCCAAGGATTCAAATAGAATGTAGAAACAAACATATACTTGGCAAAACTTACCTCAGTGACAGATGTTGGCATTGTCCGTTCTGTTCTCAAACTTCCATTACTAAATTCCTTAGTCTCATGGATGTTGCCAACCACAGCATTCGCCACCACCGTCTCTTTAGTATCAGCAGATTCAACATCTACAGAAGCAGGATTCACAGTTTCCTCTTCAACTTTAGCGACAGAGACTTGATTTGGCATTTGACCTCCAATGACTTCTCGCTCTTGTTCTTCAGGTACAGTGGAAATGGCTGAAGGAATCTCTCCAAGATCAACAGAAGTTTCGGTGCTGCTATCCTCAGTTCCTTTCTCATCCTCACAAACTCTAGCCACCTCACTAGGCTTTACATCAGATGACTCCATTATTGAAGTCACAGATCTCATTGGAAATGTTTCAACAACAACTGCTTCTGCTGGCAAATCAGCTGTGCCTATTGTATTCTCAGTCATGTTCACCCTTTCGGTCATCACTGCTCCATCATCATTCACTCTTTCTTCATTTATAACAGGTTTTGTGCCTTTTGATTCAATGAAAGGTGTTACCTCAAATCCTCTGTCTTTCTGGTCCTGAGGTTTAGAGGTAAAACTGTCACATACTGTCTGCACTGTATCATGCTTGGTATCATTCTCTTCACCGCAAGATCCTGCAAACTGAGTCCTGGATATGTCAGTAGAGTCCACTGGCTCGTGTGCGAGCAGCGCTACGTCTTCTCCGGAAAGTTGATATATGTTTACTTCCATCTCCTTCAATACATCAGATTCTCTGTCTTCAGAGGCAGCCTGGCTACCGTTAATGTTGTCCCCATTTTCACCTGACTTCGTCTCCCCAACCTCTGAAGAAAGATGGAATCCGTTTGGGGACAAAGATAAAGGGGGCACAGGATCCATCAGTAAAGAACTTGACAGATTTTGATCTTGCAAATGGTCATGCTCTTTACTCTCAAGAATCAGGTCACTAGTACCAAGGACTCTATTTTCTTGGATAATCTCTCTGACAATCTCCCTAACTGTGTAGAAAGACCCACCAACCTCCCTGTGTGTGAGGCTAAGTGATGGAAAATTCCCATTGTTTAGCCTTTGATGCCTGTAAATCAACAATCAACAATTACCATAAGGTGCAATGAAAAGAAAAAACATTCAAGATCATTGCTTTAGGGGGCAAAGGAATAAACTTTTCATACTTCTTGATAAAAGATTCAACCAGTGTCTTTCTCTCCTCTTTGGGGATACGATTACGAGTTCTCTTGCCTACAGAGTCGTGGGGCTTAGCTAGAGCAAATATTGGCCCAACACAAGTAGTCTTTAGAGAGTGCATCTTCTCTCCCTTTGTTCTATATATATTATACTGCATAAAGGGTTAAAACCAAGTCAAAACCAGATAAGAACCCCCAAAAAACCATTACAAGTCTACCATTAAACTAAAACAGATCCATTCACTTCCATCACTTTCAGACAAAAACTGTTAGCTTAGCATAGCACACTGGAGAGTCTCAATACAAATTTATATGTCGAGACACAAAAAGAGAGAGAGGACAATTGAATTGTTCATATAGCAAAAACTCCATCGACAGAGAAGAAGAAGAGAGGTGCGTACCTGCGACCGTGAGAAAAAGAGATGATAGAGAGATTAGAATTCAGAGACGAGTCATCTTTGCAAATGGGCTAAAACCCTACGCCAACAACGCAGACAGAACACAGTCGTCAGTGTTGGGAAACGCAAGCGGGAGTTTTGGTAATTTGTTCAACTTTTTGAGGGTAAAATTGTACATTTTCTAACTTTTGGGGTAATTTGTGTAATTACTTCGTCTTTGGAACACAGTTGTAAAGACTTTTGTACTAAAAAGAACACAAGATTGAGAACACTGTTAATTAGGAATTCTTAGGATGATGAGTTTAAGAAAGTTAAGAAACTTTTTCTAATTTTCAACTAAAAAACTAAAAAATTCAGAGTTCTTAAGATGAGTTTAAATAATGACTTTAAGAATCAATTCTAAAAGTTAAAAAAAAAGTTTTTTTAGGGAGTGATTGGTAAGAGCTGTGATTTCATTTTTTTCAGTAGAAATATTGCTGTGATTTTTTTTGCTTTGGCTTTAGATTTTTAATTTTAAAAGCCTTTAAATATGAGCTGTATGTATTTGTCTCTGCAGAGTAATTATAAATACATGAATTTAAAGAAGTGCTGTAGAATTAAAAAAATGGCTGTGAGCTTTAGAAAAAATAAAAATCATGATTGGTGTAGATATAGGACTGTAAGTATAATTATGGCTGTGGAGAACATCTACGGCAATAGCCAATCACACCCTTAACTTCCGCTAATTTTGTATGTAATAACATAAAGTACAACTAACTTCATGTATTTTCTGTTATAAACGTAACTTTATGTATTCCCACCATTTACCAACCACATTTTTTTTTGTTTACAAGTAAGTGGTACATTCACAGAGTTGAAAGTATGCTCTCAAGTCTCAACCATCTGTCTCAGAACAAGTCTCCAAGAACTGGATCAGCTTCAAGCGTTCGTCTTCCAAAAGCTCAGGGTCTTCACTCGATAACCTCTCCCTCGTTACACCATCCACGCTCGTTGGATCATCCACCACCTGTTTCCATTAAAAAAAAGCAGGTACATTCAGCACTGAATCATTCACCAAAACTTGTTCAAACTCTTTTAAGTTAAGAGAAAGAGACATTTTACTTTTACGTAATTATTGGTATGTCCATCTTTGTTAGGTCCTGTAAACGGCTCCAGCTCATTGTGTGTCCATTCACCGTCTATGATATATTTATACTCAAACTTTCCTTCCTGCGTTTTCAGAATTATAGCTATGGTCGGAAACGGAAGATGATAAAAACAAGCAAACTGACACTAAGCTTTTCTAGTTTATACAAAACAAAACTCACAGGCAATTCTCTCTTTAGGCTCCAGAGTCCTGTTCCCTTGTCCAGTGTCAATGGTATCCTCTGTACAAAGGCGAAAGATAGGTGAAAAAAAAAACAGAACAAGATATGAGAAATGTGCAGCCTAGCTTCCCATCATATTATGACACACAATAACTTCAAAGAATGGCATCAACATGGTTCATTTGGTTTATAAGAAGACATATTCACCTGTCCCCATCCAATGTCAAGGCCAGAAACTTCTACTGTGGAGAACCCCTTGTCTTTCAGTGTGAGAGTAACAAGCTTCTTCTTGAGTCCTGTAATCTTATGTGTTCATATATACCAGGAAACAATAATCAGGAATCAAGGAACAATTGTTTTAACGCATGCAAATTAATGGAACTAATCAGCTACAAACTCAAGTGCAGGCATTCTGAAAGTTAAGAACTGTTGACTCACAATATCAATTGTTGCATTCCTGATAGCATCTAGGTTTGGAGAGCACGTTCGTTTGCTCTGCAATAAAATTTTCAGAGATGGTTGCTTAGACCAATGTTATGTGTGGGGGAGAAGAAATTAGAAGTACATTAACATCTTACCATAAGTAATCTGTGAGCTTCCATTAATTTATAGCCTTGCACCCAGAACATGTATGTCAACTGTAATTGAAATTAATACCATTTCTTAGAACTAGTCTGTAGTTAACACTTGTTCATTGCTTCATTAGTCAAACCATAGAAGCACATAAATAAGACATTGCGTCACTATTTGGAAAGCGATGCATGGAACACTCACTACGAAAGATGTCCTAGTAGAAAAGACAAGAGAGAGAAGAGAGGAAGAGCACTGTAAAGAGGTTTCTGCAAACGTACCGCAACAGCAGGAGCCCTTCCAATTCCAGCAGTGCAGTGGACGTATGTAACTCCACCGTTTCGCTTAACAGCTTTGTAGAGTGTACTAACCACGGCAGGAAGACGCAGTCTCAAATCAAACGCATCAAAGTCTCTGTTACACCAAAATATTATAATAAGTTGTGAGTGAGTACGTTCATGGTGGAATGTTTTAATGCATATGCATGTGCTCTCTTGTTTCTTCATAAACCAAGAGTTGCTAATAAAAAAAGTTTGTCAAGGCAAAATGACAAGAGTAAAGAGGCCCAAGAGAAGGGAAAATGTAACAATTAACTGAGATAACAAAAGAAACTTTACTGATATCTTAGCTAAGCTACAATTGAGACTACTCTCCAACAATTTATAAACCCATGTCCCCTCCTCTACTCTGACAATTCTGAGAAAGTAAACTCCTTACCTCAACTCTATTTAAGCAATAAGAAAAACTATTGGAAACAATCAACTCTGATGATCTCTCCTACCTTAATATGCTCAGTTAACTTCCCATCAGTTAATGTCAAGCATTCACAAACTCATAGAAAAAGCATAAAATTTACAGGTCATGTTATGTTGCGTCACCAATGGACTAAACTTATCTGACAGCGAATATGCTGAATATCAGTAAATGTCTTAGCATATGCTTGAATGCTGCTTATATCTACTCCAAAATATCTGCAGTTATTGGTCAAGGTACTCTGCAGATGATTCTGCTTCACTCAAACCGAAAGAAAAATGAAGAAAAAAAAGATCATAGAAACATAAATAGAAAGGATACTCCAAGTCAGGATCTTGTTGCAAGCAAAATATGGTTTTAACCCCAATTTTGCGGAGCTTGTCAACATCTGCAGGGGTCTAAGCAAAACAGAGCAGAGCATATAGTAACAAAATTCCATATTTCAATTATCTAAGAAGAGAATAATAAAAAGAAAACCTGTAAGCAAGATCCAACAATTAAATCTGGACGAATAAAATTGTAGTTCATTCCTAACTCGTGCCTGTAAGTTAATACTGAAATGAAAACAAATAGCCAACATTGGAAATAAATACTAGGATACAAGCTAATCAAACCGAATCCATATTCGAGTATGTCAGACAACAGAGAGTTAATCCACTGTAAGTATAAGTGCAAAACGTACCAGCACCCATAGCTTGAGTCATGTCTTGGCTATATTCATCAGACTTCTCTTCTTCCTCCTTTAAAACACCACTCACCTCTTCGCTTGATTTCGAATCTGATACCGCCTATCACTCAAAACAGAATATATATATTTAAAACATAACCAAACAATATGTGATAGAAGAAAGGTGAGTCTAGTCAAACATGTTATGACCATTAAACTACCAATTTTACCTGTAAAACAAGTTGACATCTAAGATCATTGGCTTTTATAGGTAGCTGCAAAGGAAAGAGATAATTTTCAAGAAATTTTTTTTTTTAGAAAAAAAGGAAGAGTGAATCTTTATTAAGTAAATAAATGATGAAGTAGTGTGGTACCAGCATCATCTTCAAAGAAGAAATGTCTCTTTGATTGCCCACAAAGCCCAACAAAGGTGAGACTGATGATCTGAAATCAGTAACGATCAACACCCAAAATTAAATAAGTCAGAAGAAGAAGAAAGACAAAAAAATTTTGCTGAGAGCAAGCAAGCAAGAAGAAGAGAGACCTGGGAAGATTCTGAAGGCAATTCATCTTTTAAAGAAAGAATGTAGTCAGGGGACGAGGACTTGCTCACTCTTCACTCGTCAGTTCCAAGATGGACGATAAAGATCTTATTGGTAAGTATAATTTCAGGTCCAGAATCATTGTAACGTCATCCATGTGGCTTTGAAGTTGATTTGAAATCTCTATAATATTATTTGAGAAGTCAGTTTCCTATGTGTCGCGCTTACGTTAACTATCGCGATGGTTGATTACATGTATACCCTTAATGAATTGTTAGATTTTAAGATTATTATTAATTTTTTTTTATTTAGTATCTTTTTTACCTTTTTCCAAATAACATATTTGATAAAAATGAAATATTTCTAAAATTTTAAAACAAATTTTAAAACGAAAATATATGTATATAACTAGATCAGCCCGCCCTACGGGCGGGATATACTTTACTTATGATCTAGATTATTATTTTTGTATGATTTTGGCCTTTGGGGTTTGTTTTTAGGTTTGCATTTGCAAGAGATATTTATAATAATGACTTTGTCTTTTAAAAAGTTACAGCTTATTGAGAGATTATAAGTAATAAAATAAACTTTGATTGTTTACAATATTTGTTTATATATTAAATAGTTATTGCATTGAGATGTTGAGGGTTTCAAATGGTCTTCATGTTGTTTCTTCTTTTTAAATAAAAAAAACATAAATCCTATTTTCGATGTCAAAATTGTTTATTTTCTTCTTCTTTATATTAATTTATGCATAGATTTTTTTATATTGGTCAATTCTTGTATAGATTAAGTAGATATTTTCTTATTTAATCTCATACATGTATTTTTAAAATCATTGATCTGAATTTAATGGTTTTGGGATATTTTACATTCTCTATGTTACAACTGAAATAAGAAAACAAAGAAAAACACACTATTTAAATATGTAACTGTATGTTTAAAGAGGATCCTGGACAATGATCATTCTCAGAACATGCAGATTTGAGGATTTTAGTATAACGTTTCCATTTTTGAACTAAGTGTTTGTTTAAAATAAAATATACAATATAGTTAATAGCTCCACAATTATAATCATGGCTACATCATTCACAATTTCTATATTGTAAAATATGTATATATAACTCTGACAGTCAATTTCATGTACTTAAATAACTCCATCCACTACTGCATAGTCAATTTCATGTACTAAAGCTCTCGGAATTACAAATCTGAATTGGCCATGGTCTTAGAACGGAGAGCAAAGTAAACCTATAATATCAGAGAAGCGCATATGTTTACTTCATGGTTTGGAACAATTTGGGTGATGTGGTAAGGACAGTACACATCATTTTGTTCTCTGCTGATTGGGTATATCATAAACGGATTTCAGAAGATGCCAGCTTGGTTTTTCATCAGTCATGTTACGTTTAGTGGCTTCCTCTACATGGATGATGTGTACTTGATTTATGTCAATAAAAAAAATATTTATTTGCAAGTGTATTGAGAAGCTACAATAATTTTAGATTATGATAATTTATATTTTTAAAAAATTTGGAGTATACTTTTTTCTTTCTAAGGTTTTTTATTTAAAACATTAAAAATATTATATTCACAATATTTTATATTAATTAACTTTTATAAATTTGAATTTCAGAAATTTTTGTTAGGGCTATTAATATATTTTATATTTGTTGAATCCATATGATAGAATAAAAATTTTTATATGTATTTCAATAAAATAAAACAAAATATTTATATGCAAAATAAAATCGGAGATTCATTTTACAGTATAATAAAAAAAATAAAATGCTTTGTTTCTGTTTAGACCAATATCATCGAAGTGATGCTTTATAATCCAGCACAAAAATAAAGTTTCATTTGCTTATATTATTTGACAGAATATATTTTACAAATACATATTTTAATCTTATATACATATATAAAAATTGTAGCACATATGTAAAAATAAACTCGTCCAGAATTTTATTAATTAATAACTCAAGTGATATTTGAAAGCCTGAGATACACCTTTCGGAAGGTTTTAGTAGCAAAAATAGTTGGGTTTTCAATTTTTGCTAGTTATATAAATAATTAACTTTATATATATTTCAATTTTGCTTTATGTATATTTTATTATGTTTAGAAATTTATAACTTTGACTCAAAACACACAAAGTTACTTTTGCAAGTTTCATGTCACAGGATATTTAACTATACACTTCAATTAAATTATGTTTTCATTTTGTGAATCCTTTGATGGTTTAAAGTGAAATCATTGCATGAGAAACTGATGTTGCATTATAATTTTGTACAAAAACCAGAGCACGCTAAACTAAATAAAACCAAATCATCTAAAATAAAATAAAAAACTTAAACTTCCTTGTACAACAAAATTGTTGTTCTTCTGCGAAATAGAAAATTTGGACTTCTTTTATAAGAGTTGAATATCATAATCTGTAGCTATCCATTTTTTCCATAGCAACACATTCTATTGTCTTTGGAATGTACTTATCTTTCTCCATTGTTGTTATAGGGCAGTCCAACCGAAGCATCTTTCAAGACCAACACACCTTGGCTAAATTCACATAAATCTCTGATACTGTGTAGTTTCAGAAAGCCACTTAAGAGACCATTCCGAATGCTCCACAGTTTACAAAAATATCAAACTCCTCAGTGCTAAAGAGCATCCCAAATCTTTCATTGGAACAAACTCATGATCTGGTTCTTTTTTATCAAGGCTTCTGATGCAAAAAAAAAAACTAAGGAATTGCCTCCTATTTTACCTCTACAGTAAGCCAAAAACAGCTGACAAAGTTCTCATAATCAATAGCAAGAACTGGTGCATTCTTCAGGACCTCTCCTGAAACAGAATAACTCTTGACCGGGTGCAAACCTTACAGAGATCTGCATTATTGATAATAATAATAAACAGTTGGAGATTACATTGCCATGGTTATTACACAAAAATAGTATAATATTAAGAAATATAAGTAACATAGTTTCATTCTCTAAAAATAGGCACATTGCTATATTTGGTCTATCTTTTAGCAACTGAAAAGATTCAAAAGAAGAACACAAAGTTGATAGAACAAACATTTGTGGATTCTAAATTGAAGAAACCAAGGAATCCAACTTTGATCATGTTTGCCAAGCATCAGAGACGTCATAAGAGCCTCATGTTACCTCCTCTGCTATACACAATTTGGGATAAAGAGTCAGCAATCAGGAATAAAAACATTAAGCAACAAAATAATCTATAACATCAATTGTGTTGTAGAGGGATAAAGAGAAGGGAGCATTACATTCACTTCTCAAACAACTTATCTTCCAAAGACAAACAAACCTGAGGTGCGTTTCAACACCCATAAGAGACTTAGGCCAAGAGTTCGCCGCCTTTCTTATGGTTTCCGACTTCCCTGAATCAAATCAATCAGACTCCGGCTGTGTTGGAACGACGTCCAGCTTTGAAGTGGGGAAGCAAAATCGTTGGGACAGCCATTCCTGGTGTGAGGTTTTCTTATGATTCTAATGATGAGCTGATGAATCTGCAGACCGAGAACCCTTATTTATAAGGCAGTTTCATCGTCTTTAGGAAGGAAAGGGGCCATTGAATGAAGGATAGTGAAAGACATGGGTCAGTGGTGTTAAAGCTAGGGTAAATGAGTATTCTTGAATGCAAGGACCGATAGTTACGACTTGCCATCATCGGGGCGAGGGGATGGGACACCGATCGACGATGCATATTCGGATTTGTCGAGAAACATAGTTTTTTCTTTTTCTTCTTCTTCAGAGGGGACGGTTTCTGTCGAGTCGAATAGAAGACTAAACCACGCCGGTGGAGATAAACAAAGAGAATCATTGTCTCGATTTTAGTCAGCCAAATCCCTAGAAACACCATTGAAGGTGCGTGAGAACGAACGCTTCAGAATTTTTTTGTTACAGATCGACAGGAACTCAAGTGACGTGAAGGAGATGAAGAAAAAGGCTTGTTTTGGGCTGTAATTTTAAAGATCAGCAAGAAGCCCAATTTTTTGCTGCAATTAATTTTTTGTGGACAGGTGTCATGTTCACAGGACTTGAATTGATGACGTGGCAAAGGGAAAAAGAGGGAAACATTACTTTATATATATAGATATGACTTTATTAAAAAAGGAAAGTTCACAAAATAGTAATACCCCCATTAATATATATTTTAAAATAACATAAAATACATTTTCAAAATAATAAAAATATATATGTTCATGAACATATCCAAAATTAAACATCTAACTACAATAAGAACATATAATTTTATAATAATATAATAATAATAATCTATTTAATTTTATACATAAATTAGAGGTTGACTCAAAGCATATTAAAAAAGAAAAAGAAAATATTAACCAATTACAATTTAATTCTTTTGTAGAATTTATATATATGCATGACACTTCAAAATATTATCATTATATTCATTTATGTAATTTTGAATCAAACAGTTCAGCGTATTACTTATTCCATTTTAAGCACAATAATAATAAGTTATACATAATTTAACTATAATATCTTTGCATATCTAAGACAATAACCAACCGAAATATAAATAAGAAATTTAATCAAAAATTTATTATATTTAGAATAAAAATAATTATAGTTGAATTCGAAAATAGATATTATCCGATATACCAAATTGAATATTGATCGAAAAAATAATTAAACCGACAATAATATATCCAAAATCATATGTATAATTAGAATAATATAATATTTATTAATATAAATTATACATATAAATTTATTCAAAACTAAAACTAAATATCAATCAATTATTGTAAAATTTTACTTTTATAAATATTCATACCCGTGCATGAGCACGGGAAAATCACCTAGTTCCCAATTAACTTGCAAACGTTTACCCTTTAATAAATGGGTTTTCAATAAATTTATATTTTAATAAATTTTGTTATACTGATATATTTCTATTTTTAATATTTTTAAATTATGGAAAATAGATAAACTTAATCTTATTATATAAAACTTGGTTTTTCAAAGTTACTAATTAACATGTTCGAGACACATGGCGATTATATATTTAAAATTGTGACATGTATTAAATTATCACATAATAATATATATATATAATTATTTAGATAATGATAAAAATGAATTTAAAAAAAAATAATAATTTAGAAATATTATTTAATAGTAATTGTCCATTTTTAAATCCTAAATAAAAGATATTTACAAAAACAATATTTGATAATAATTTTTCTTTTTAATATTATCAACTATATTAAAATATCTTACGATTTCAAATATATATACTAAGATAGTAAAAAGTAATTTTGAAGGTTTAATTTTAAAAATTGTTTAAAATTAAAAAACAAAATAAATGTTTAAAATCATAAAAAAAAATTTTGAAAATAATAATGAAAAATATTTAAAATCGTAAAAACGAATTTTGAAAATAATAATTTTAAATATGGTTTAAAAGTAATGAAAAAAGGTAAAGAGTGTTTAATTGTAGTTTTCGTTTTCTTTACAAACCCTAAACAAAAAAAAATATTAGTAAAATAATTTATTTATTACCAATTTGCATTTTCTAAAATCCTAAAAAGATTATTTGATAGTATTTTACCTTTTAAAAAATTTTATATATGTTAAAATATATCATGGTCAACAAAATATATATACGAAGATGACGAAAATGATTTTTACTACTAAAAGTAATTTTTGAAATAATTTTAATAGCATTTTTTCTAAACCATGTTCTTTTAAAATGAACAAAAAAAAAATCTGCAAAATAATTTATTTGATACTAATTTTCCTTTTCCAAAATCCTGAAGAAAAGATAATTAAAAAAACTCTTTTATAGTAATTTTTCGTTTCTAAAATCTTAAACATAAGAAAATTATGAAAGAATATTTAATAGTTGTTTTGCGTTTTTAAAATCCTAAAAACAAAATATTTGTAAACTAATTCTTTCAAATATTATTTATTTTCTTTTCTTCCTAAACTGATGATGATTTTTAATATATATACTAATATAATAAAACTAAATTTTAAAGATATTAATTTTAATTTTTTTTAAAAGTAAAAACAAAAGAAGTTAAAAGTGTTTAATTGTAATTTTCCATTTCACAAATCCTAATTAAAAATATTTAAAATAATAAAAAGGAAATTTTAACATATTAATTTCAAATATTTTTTAAAGTAAAAAGTGTTTAATTGTAGTATTCCTTTTTATAAATCCTAAAAACCAATATTCATAAAATAAATTATTATTAAACTAATTCTTTCAAATATTATTTATTTTCTTTTCTTCTTAAACTGATGATGATTTTTAATATATATACTAAGATAATAAAACTAAATTGTAAAGATATTAATTTAAAAAAAAAAAAAAAGTAAAAACAAAAGAAGTTAAAAGTGTTTAATTGTAAATTTTCCATTTCACAAATCCTAATTAAAAAGATTTAAAATAATAAGAAGGAAATTTTAACATATTAATTTCAAATATTTTTTAAAAGTAAAAAAAAGTGTTTAATTGTAGTATTCCTTTTTATAAATCCTATAACACAATATTCGTAAAATAAATTATTAATTACTAATAGAATTTTCTAAATGCCTAAAGAAAAAATTAACGTAAAAATATATTTGATAGTAATTTTCTGTTTAACATTTTTATATATGTTAAAATTAATCATGATTAACAAAATATATATACTAAGATAATGAAAACGATTTTCCAATTTTTAGAAATGATTTAATAGCAGTTTTTCAAAACCATTTTCTTTTAAAAAAATAATTAAAAAAGATTTGAAAAATCCTAAAGAAATGGTAATTGAGAAACATATTTGATAGTAATTATGATTTTCTAAAATCTTGAACATAAGAAAATTATAAAAAAGAAGCTTTAATAGTAGTTTTTCTTTCAAATTCTAAACAAATAATATTTGTAGAATAATTATTTCAAATTTTTTTTCTTATATTCTTTTATGCTTAAACTGGTGATAATTTTTATTGTTGTCATATTTGTCATGTTGTCATACGTTTGTTATTGTAATAGTTATACTTAGGTGTTTGTATGTAGTATTTTGATATTGTATGTAAGTTAATGTGTCTATTATGCTTATATGTGTTTTTTTTTCGACACTATAAAATTATTAATGTTGTTATAGGTAAGTTAATGTCAATGTCAATTTGTTATCTTTATGTACTATTGTGCTTATATCTGATTGTTAAATTATTTAATTAAAAAAAACTAACTGTAAAAGTAGTAAAGATACGAATTGTAAAATAGTAGTTTTAAAATCATTTAATAGTATTGAAATAATTATTTGCTAGTAATAAATATAATATCATCTTCATATATATTGCTTCACGTAAATATCTAATTTTGATAATTTTGATATTTAAATATGTAAATTCTTTTTTACATAACTATAAAACGTTATTAATATTTTTTTTTTAAGATTTACATGACTGAAGAAATTGAAAAATACATAAACTTACAACAAAATTAGAAAATACAGTTTATTTTTTAAAATAAAACATAATTAATAAATTTGATTATGCTAATATATTTATAATATATATAAATTAAAATCAATCATACAAATTAGAAATTCACAATAATAGTTTATTTGACTTTTTCAAAATCAAATTACTCACGGCAATACAAAACTAAAAACAAACGCAAACATCAATGTGTTTAAGTTTCAAATTTACCTATTACGAGTAAACTTTATTTAGTTTTATAGTGGATGTTTGATGCATTAATTAAAATCCACATACCTTAGCCTACAATATTACAACTAAATTACCATTTTCAATAAATCATTTTGTTAACTCACCATAAAGGTTTTGTGTATTTACATAGATATAAAAGACTAGCAACCTCCTTTACAATACAACAACTTTTTCCATAGTCTATCTTTCGAAATAAATGTAAATCAGTCAATCTAACATTAAAGACCTCATTACAAAAATCATAGGAGATATTATCTCCCGGATTAATCAATTTCCCGGATTAATCAATACGTAATTTCATGGGATCATCACCAATACTTGACAAAATGACTCTATAGCCAAAACTATGATTTTTTTAAGTCATACTGTCTATGTTCTTTGCCACTAAATAATACATTATCATTTTAACTTTCATACATTATTTCTATCAAAGTATTAACACAGCAAAAACTAAATTTTATTATATGTCCAAAACAACCACACTTAATTAAACAATATTCACATGTTTCATATTAAGTGTCACTTTAACTTTATTCATATGGATTACGAAAAAAACTAATTTTACATATTTTTATATAAAAACATAATTATCTATACATCTAACCATATTTCAACAAATACAAAAATAAAAAATAATATAAAATTAATAAATGTTACGTCGAAAATGACATTTATTTTTGGAATAAAGTCTTTGATACAATGACACACTTAATATGAAAGGAGTGAGTATATCACAACAACTACAGAAACTCAAAGAAAAAAAAAAACTAATTTCCAATCTTCTGTTCATCTTTTTTATAAAACAAATAAAAAACTTTTGCTTATGCATCAACTTTTCCTTTTGAATATACTTTTCTTTAGATTTAGAAAGTAATAACTTAGCGTAGATCACCCATTGGACCGTCCCTAGCTAGCTAACAGAAAAGGTTAGCTGGATTTACATAAAATCGTTTATCTATAGGTCCAAGTTCCACCTATTATGATCCTCAGTAGGTGTGGATGAATCTCCAAAAAGACTAAATTTTGGTCTTCTTTGATCTTTCCCCATTGGTAACTTCCAAAACGAATCCGAGTTCTCGAAGAACACGTACGCAAGTATCACTGACGCCATGAACAAGCAAAACAACAATGCATATATCTGCCATTCTGCACATCAAACAAATTAGATATGAGTCAGAGACAGAAGCTTATATATGTTTTGCAGAGAGTGAGAGAGATGAGCTACAAGAAAACCTTTCCACTCCTTTGGTACAGTGAGTTTTGTCACCATCTCACCCCATTCACTCGATGTTGTCAGCATTACCCTAAACCCCTCCCCAAGCAGGTAGACAAAGATTAGGAACAGTGCTAGTCTATAATGGGAGTTAAAGGGTTTTTGATTTATCACCATACCTTTCACTAGGGCAAAACTCAAGTGAAACAATGGTTTGACCAAGATGCAGCCTCTTACTGTAGTGGTATATCTCCATTGTCTTCACTTCAGCAACAGATATATCCCCATCTTTGCCACCCCTTCAAAATAAATTGCAAAAAAAGATTTTATTGACCTTTGTACTATCAAAAGGTTGAACCAGTTAAAGGTGAAGAAACACTCACAAAGCAATATATTTTCCATCCAAGCTGACTGCCATTGTAGATGCACTCTTCCTTGACAGCTTCTTGAACCCAAGTTTCTTCCATGTACTAATGTCATAAACATTCACCACGGGAATATCACCTGATTCAAATAGTTTAAACTATTACATTTTACTCTGAATTTTAATAAAACACAAGTGGTCGATGCTTGTAATAGTTTTTACTCGAGAGTTAGCTGTATTGTATACCAACATACCTCTCTGAGCAGCACAGAACAGAAAAGGTTTTGTTCCATCTTTAGAGAACCGGCACAGTTCAATATTTTCATCCTGCACAGAATCATGGTATATCAAAAAGAATATACATATATTTTAAGATATATATTTGTTCTGAAAGATAGGGATCAGAATGCAAACTTTAAACTCGCATTATCACATACCCCACAACGTTCCAAAGTAAACAAAGGGAAACCATCTTCTGCTTTCCATATTCTAGCTGATCCATCTGTTGATGTTGTGGCTAAGTACTCTGAGTCCAGACTACACAACAAAAGACGCAGATATGAGAGAGATGCAGACAATATGCTTACCATCACAAGTGCTAAATCTTTCTAGTAGATCATCTTCTTACTAGCTATGATTTAAGTTGAAAACAATATGAAGGGAGAGAAAGTTCCGGTGTTTACCTGAAATCCATATCACGGATGGATTTGTGTGCCTTAGGCTCATCCAAAATTACACTTAGGCTTGGCCACTGCATAATTCTGAGACATCCATCCTGAATATAGTTTACAGTAAGTAAAGCTACAACCAAAACTGTCGCAACAACGGAAAAAAAATCCCTTATGAAGCAGTTGAAGTTCGTCCTTACCACTCCCCCAACAGCTAACTTAGAGCCATCAAAGCTGAAGGCCATACACTTTTGTAGTCCAGCATTTTCTAGAGGAGGGAGTTCTTTGGCTAAGATCGTAATACCTCCTGTTGTTGCTCCTTCGACAATCTCAAACAACCTGAAATACCAAATAATATTTGTTTACCATCTAGACCGTAAATAAAAAATTGTACTGACAAAGAGCCAGATATCTATGTACAATATGTTCAGTCATACTATATTTACTAACAGTATCAAATATGGTGGACTTCAGATCTAGTTCTATAGGATGTGTGAAATAGATATAAAACAGTAGAGTTGCAAACGATGGATGCAAGACTAGATAATATACAAGGATCAAAAAGAAATATTTATAAAAGGCAAGAAGATGCACAGCAGTCTCCAACAAATGTACGTCTAGTTCTCCAGACAGGAACGAGATAGAAGTTATCACACAGTTAACAATACCAACTCAAACAAAACCATGGTATCAAAGAAAAGCACTATATGATCTTTTTATGACACTTTGTGAAGGTAAAAAAACAAGCAAGAAAGAAACGTACTTGCAACCACCTTTGGAGGTTGAGCAAACAAAATAGTCTCCACCAGGATGCACTGAGATTGCCACAGGATCACCATCACTCTCTTTAAGCGGATGTGTTGCCTTTACATCAAAGAAAGAATGACAAACAATTTGTTTTGCTTTCATTAGTAAATCAAAGGAAAGAGTTTGTCCCTGCTTTCTCAGACAAAAATATACCTTGAAAATATGTTAACATGATTCAGATTTCACCCAATTTCTTTTGAAAAAATCAAATTAAGGAATAATGAATATATACCAAGGGAGAGGAGGAGAGAGAAGTAGTGATGGGATCGAAAGAGAAGATGTGAAGTAGAGCAGGAGAGGCTGAGCCACGACGTTTTGCAGCTTTGGCGATGATGGCCCAGTTTACTTTCTTCGGTCGACGAATCCATGATCCGCACACTACATGCCCACTTTCACGACTCGCTTCTTCCATCTCCATTCCTCTTTGATCTTTTTCTTCTACACCGATTCGAATCCTTTTATATATTTACAAATCTGTTATTTTAATTCCTTCAAACAGAAAGTAAAACAAAAACAAAACAGGAGTTGACTTTTGTAATTTGACTTTTGTTGTTTGTGGTTATTTTATTAATGCGATTGCAAAATCTCAACTTTGACAAGAAAAAAAGAATAATTTAACGGAGATTTGCGCTGTAGTTTGAACTAAAATGGCTAAAACCGTGCATAGTTTGAGGAAATTACATAAATCAAATTACGTTCTAGGAAAGTATATTCCCTTTGATCCCTTTTCCAATGCTAAACTTTTATACAACTAATCGTGCACACTTGCCCATTGGTGTCAATTTGTTAGTGTTATTGTTATATATATAAAAAAAAAATGAAATATTTTTTTCATTTTTGAATGAACAAAAATGATAAGAGTTTTGACGAAAGTTAAATGTTAGAAGAAGATTTCTAGTGAGATTGTTAAATATTTGCTAAAATGCAACCATATGAGAAAACTTATGTACAGTAACTGGATACAAACAGTTTTTGAATAATGCATACGACTATAAGACAATTATAAGCAGAAAAAAAACTACAAGACAACATAAATATATATATTTGGAAGCAATATATATTTTTAAATTTGTTTATCAAGTTGATAAAAATGCCATGTTATATTTTATAAGGATTATACAGTTGACAAAAAAAAATATTTTATAAGGATTTTGATTTGATAAAATATATTGTATAAGGATTCTGACTTGATCATCAAGATGATAGATAATCCAACTTGTTGTTAATCTCTATAATATTATTTGAGAAGTCACTTTCCTATGTGTCGCTCTCACGTTCATTCTCACGATGGTTGATTACATTGATATCCTTAATGAATTAAAAATAGTTGAAAATAGTATTATTAATTCTTTTATTATTAGTTTTTCCTTTTCAAAAATTTCCAAAAAGATATGCAATAAAAATGCATTTTTTTATAAAGTCATAAAAAACAAATTTAAAACGAAAATATATGTATATATAATATGATTTCATAAAAAAGAAAGTTGACAAAATAGTAATAATACATTTAAAAATATTTTTAAATAACATAAAAATATGTATATATAATATAATTTCATAAAAAAGGAAAGTTCACAAAATAGTAATAATACATTTAAAATATTTTTAAATAACATAAAATATACTTTTAGAGTAATAAAATAGTTTATAATTAGTATTATTGAATTTTTATTTATTTTTCATATATTTAGTTGACTATAATATCTTTCAATTACAGAAAATTATCTAGAACTTATATTTTGCTTATATAATATTATTTTCAAATACAATCACAATTTTGTGTAGTGCTTATTTTTAAGAGATATTAAAAACTAAAAATAAATTTAACAATAACATCGTTTCGTCAAAATAATTGTTCTAATGAGCTAGATATATGATATTTTATCATTATTAAAATTATTTATTTTATTAATATTAATTGTTTTAAATTTTATGTTTATATTGGTGAAACTAAATATAACCATAATCAAAATATCAAAGCAAATCTTAATTCACAATTTAAGATTATTTAAAATAAATTTCAGTTTACATTCAATAAATCTAAAGCATAAAGTTATTTAGAATTTATAAATGCATGTAACCTTATATTGATCATATGATAACTCAAAAT
>CAKOAT010069599.1:234477-255531 GCA_932364175.1 Eruca vesicaria subsp. sativa | reverse complement strand
GGGGGGGGGGGGGGTGGTGTGCTCTTAGTTTCATCTACTTATGTAGTTTTGATCAACGTTACTTTTTCAAGAGAAGTTTCCCTTGTTCACTTGCAAAATATCACTAATCGATCAAATGAAACATACAAACACAATCAAGAAAACTTGATTTTTAGTACCCTTTTAACAACAATTGTCCTCTCATTACAAAGCTATGAACTACATACATCACTTTTGCCTTTGTTTCTGCCAAATTCTTACAAAGCTGGTACATTCTACACTGTACACAACAACAGACACTCCAACAGTGCAGTGCACAAGCATCCAACAGAATCATACTCGCCTATATAAACCTTCACCTGAACCATCAGTAGGAGGCAACCCAACCGCAGGTGTGTAATAAGGAGTCGAATACATCTCTCTACTACGCAGAACTGAATCAGGATACAAGCTTCGACTAGGTGACATGGGAGTATATGTACTTACTTGTCTATCTAACTTGAAGCTAGTTGAGGCTAGTTGGTTCCCTTCAAAACCAGATGTTCTGACACTTCCTGAAACCATTTGTGTGCCTTTATAAACTCTGGAATCTTGAGTATCCACAACCGGTTCACCATCTGCCTTGAAGCCTGTCCATAGTTTTGGTCCACAAATGTATGGAGTGGTCAAAGGTCGCTCTGTGTCTAGTAATTGACTTTGGAAGCCAGAATCTAGGAGGTTCTTTGTGGATGTTAATGCTTTGGTGACTCCAGGTAGCAAAGGAATGTCTCTCTCAGGTTGTATATGGTTAACAAGAGCTTTCTGAGAACCCGAGGCTTGAAAGCTGTTCCTCGTTGATGCATCAGGTGAAAAATCAGTGGGTACTCGGAAAAGTCCGACGTTGGAAGCAGGGAGAGATGGTTTGGTATCAAATGCTGGCTCTATAGGTAGTGCGTATGTGTTCATATATGAACCTGGCGTTGAAGGATAAGAGCTCTCAGAAAGATACTCATGTTTTCTGATATGTAAGCTATTGACCTTCTCTTGCAGAGACAGCTTAGCTTGCTTTAGCGCATTGAGCACAGTATCATAGCCATCAGACTTTTCCTTTGTCACTGGAACTAAGTGGTAATCTACTTTCTGGATGTTAGTGGCATTACTGCAAAAGGAACCACCTCTAGAGTTTGGTCTTGGTACATGAGGTGCTCGAGTAGTTGATGAAGCGTGCTCAGAGATACCTTTGAAGTTCTGTGCATGGGAAGACTCACTTTTAGGACTCTCAGATATTTGTTTCCCGTTGTCTCCAGAAGGAGAAGCTTCTTCTTCCACAGATTTGGAACCACAACTTTTGCAGAACTTATCAGGTGATGTTACTGAATTATCAGGGGAACCATGTGACGAAGTTTCAAACGGTTCCCTAAGGTGAACTTCATTGGCTATAGACCTTGTATCACCGTGCGAGGGTACTAGTGTTGAACCTTGAGCTTTTTCTCCATTACTTTCATCCGTCACATCTGAATGGTTTCCTACGTCACATAAATCCTGCAACATTGGAGAAAACATATAAGCATATGCAAACATACCATAATCACAACTAATGAAAGATAAGATCCTTAAAATCTTGCAGAGGTCAAAGTCTGAGACATAAGGGCATACCAGGGCAGATGATTTATTCTCAGTGAACTTCTTCTCCCATTGTTTCTGAGTCTCTTCCATATCTCCATAAGATCCAACAACTTGTGCACGTTTTCTTAACGCTTTCTCCAACTTGATGTCCATACTGTTTTCCTTCTCCAAAACATATGAACATGACAACTTCTGCAAGCTTTCGTCTCCCTTCACAACAGTAACATCAGCCTCTTCACTCGTTATAGGAAGCACTTGAGTGCTACCTCCTTTTTCTTGAAGATCAACAACTGTATCTCCATCTCTCTTATGATCTTCAGATACAGTTCTGTAAATTTCAGAAATGTTAGTTGTTTTAGTACACAAACAATAGCCAATTCATATATAACAAACGGACCTTGACTCGCTGCGTTTTATTTGTCGACAAGATCTTCCTTGGCGGTGTCTTGGCGAGGAGAAATAAGCAGACACGAACCCTCTCTGTCTCCTATTACGAGACTCCTTAGTTTTTTGAGAAGAATCAGCTTCTCTCCAGCGACCTTTCCATGATAAACTCTTGGCAGACACTATAAAAAAAGGAAATAAATCTTTCAACAACAAAATATCAGAAACTTATCTCAGCTAAGAGATGATAGGAAACTGCTTACTTGACTTGGTCGTAGTCTGAGAGTAGCTTTCTTGATCAGAGCTTGAATCATCATCATGAAACCCATATTCTTCAAGGATAGCAAGGACATCAGCAGTTGCTTGTTCCGCCTTCTTTCTCTGTAAAGACACAATCTTTAGCTGTTCCTCCAGCTCTGCTACCTAACATAACCACATAAAAGGTATTAACAACAGTTTGCAAACAAGTTAACAACAGATTCAAACATAAAAGATAACGAACTTTATCAGAAAGGCCATCAAGTTTAGCTCTTGCGCTCTTGGAAACAGCTCTTTCAGCGAGTAAACGCGCACGGAGAAACTCAATGGTCATTGAAGTATGATCTTGTGCCTCTGAATCATTACTACACCTAATCAAATTCAATAAGAAGATGTGATTTGATTGCAAACGGCCTAGTCAACATGGTTATTGATAAACTATTGAACGGTAAGTAAAGAGCTAAGGGAGAGGATTGATTTGGAAAGAAAGAGAGAGAAACATACCGAGGAACCAAGTTGTCCTGATGAGCCATCACCAAGAAGATCTGCTGCTACTTAGTTTCGAAGATTTGTCTGAAGATTATTTTTTATGCTGCGTAGAGCTTCCGGGGAGAAGCCGTCTGGTTTTAATAAATCAACTTGACAAGTCAATATATGAGAGCTTTTATTATTAAAAGTGTTTATTCTCTGTTCTCATTGGTTCAAATAGAGATATTCATTGTAATTTATTAGCACTAACTTCGATTTAATACTTTGCTAATGTGTAGACAGAATTACCTTTTTATTAATCCCTCTGTTTTTAAATAAATGTCATTTTAGCTTCTTTTTTGGGAAATTGTGACTAATACCACTTTCCTCATACCACATTTCATATATACTTTAACCAACTTTACCACTTAGATTTTAATAGGTAAAGTACCATTGTATCCCTAATTAATTAAACGGTGAAATTCAATTCGACGATTCTGATCTCTCGATAAGAAAGCCACCACCATCATCTCCATCTCCTCCTCCCTCTGTTTCCCCTCCTTCAGCGAGGAAATCAACCCCTGAGTTTCCCTTTTACCAGCAGAACTGGTTCATCGCTCTCCTCTTTGTGATGGCTGTCGGGTTCTTCTCTCTCGTTCTCTTCGTCTTCCTCAGCGTCGATTCGGATTCCGGCTACACGTCTGCTTCCGCCGCCGAAGGCGTTAAGGTGTGTGACAAGATTGTTTTGAATAAACCTTCCATGTGTTGATGTGTTTGCAGATGGATGCTCTTATTTCACACAGTTCGAAGAGTTCATATGCTTGTGTTGGAGTGAGCACACGTCCTTACCAGAGCCCTTCAGCATCGATTTGGATTCGTCATAAGTGATTTATAAACATTTATAAATTATTTATAATCCTTATAGACTGGTTTTATACACTCATATAAATTGGAAAGGATTGGTGTTTAAGTGATGATTATTTTGATAACATGGTTAGTCTTTGTTCACTGTTCTCTCTCTGTGTTTGTTGTATCTTTTTGAGTCTTGTTGAGCATTTGGTGATATGTATACAGTTATGTTCTCTGAGTCATGGTGGATTGGGACTAAAGAGGAGAACCCTGACGAAGCCCATCTTGATTTCCCTAAAGAACTCTCTCAGGTTGTTGTTATGTTTTTACCTGATTTGTGTTTTCTCTGGTCTGGCTTGCTATAAGATAAGAGAACCTTTTGGTTTCAGGCAGAGAAAACTGAAGAGTTTGATTTCCGAGGCGGTGCAGGATCAGCAGCAGCAGCTTCAGTTAAGACGGCTGCGGCTCCTGAAACTGGGAGCCAACCAACGGAGACAGAGACAGACTCACCTGAAGTTGGAATGGAGGAGTTTTTGTCTGATGATGAAGAGTTTATGGACGATAAGGTTCAGGTGACACCAGTTCAAGTAACTCTAGTTCGTCAGTCTCAGAGAAATTCTGGCAAGAAGTTCAAGTAATCATCCTTACTATTTAAACACACACTCTTTATAGCTTTGTGACTTTGACATAGAAGAAGTATGTGCAGTGGACTTGATGAGTTATTAGGTTTCTTTTGGGGAATCACTTGATGTTCATTTGATGTGTAACCATCTCTATGATGCTTGTCTAGTTTTCTTTGTCTTTCTATCATTTGTTGTTTATACATTTGCCTCTCTGTGACTTCTGTGTTTTTTGGTTTTCCTTTGTTAGATCTTTAGTTTTCTCTGTTGAGCGATCTAAGTAGTATCAGGTTTAACCGCCTATATATGAACTATTTCCACAGCTTTGCAGAAACCTCTCCAGAAAACTCCTCAGGTGAAAGTGAAGGCAATACATCTGAGGAAGGGGATGAGAAACCTGTGTTGGAATCTGATTCTTCAACAAGAGTTCGTGAGGAACCTCAAGCTGATATTAATACTGCATCAGCAGGCAAGTTGCTCACCAAACTTCCGGCTAAAAAGGAAAAATCAAACAGAAAAGACGGTAAGCTCGTTCAAGCTACAGTAGCCAAACTATTCAAGAAAGCAGAGCAGAAAACAGCTGGTCCTTCAAAGAATAAATCATCATCAAAGACCTAGGTTTTGTATATTCTACAAGACCAAGAGGTCTGCTGTTTCTTTTGCTGTGATAATGAACAGTTTCTAGCTCTTTTAGTTATGTTGTGTAAGAAATATTGCTACAAGACTGATGATTATGTTGCAGAAATAACAGGAATGTGATTTCATCAAGCTTATTAATAGTATGTGTTCGCCAAGTTATGTATACAGCATGTTTGTTCAATTTGATACAACAGTTTCTCATCTATCTATACGAATGACCAAAGGCATTATACCTTTCATCATTGTTTTTCATCTCAACAGATTCATCTCACTGAACTTTAGAAAAAAAGGACTAAGAGGATCCTTTTATAGAGAAGCTTTCTATGGGGTTTGGGATCTTTTTTGGATCAAATCATTCCTTGGACTTCCTTGTCTAGCTTAATCACTAGAGCTTGATATTAATAGGATCATATGTGGTAATAGCATGGTTGTCATGGAATTTTGACGAAACTGAAACTTTTTAGATGGTTATAGTAGTATATATGTAGTGGAACGAGACAGAATACTGATCCAAGGCAGAAGAATACTGAACCTGTTCATAAGCGTTCTGTAAGTTACTTACATCTTCCTGTGTATTTCATTATTTATCACTGTTTAGTGCAGTGCTATATGCTATGTTACCATCATCTGAACATTTGATTTTCTCTTCGTATGCAGTATTGGACAGAGAGCTATGTGCAGTGGTCTCCTCTTGGTACGTACCTTGTGACACTTCACAAGCAGGGTGCAGCTGTTTGGGGTGGTGCTGATACCTTCTTGGTGATCTACCAAACAAATGTATTTACATTTTCTTGGTGATAAGTTTTTGTCTTTTTCTTTTTTATTGTTTTTGAAATTTGTATACGCTATATAACAAGTGAATTGTCTCGGATTTGATGATCTAAAAGTAGAAGAGCGTCTAAACTATTTATAAATTTTTTATAAATTCTTTATAATTTCTTATAAACCTTTAATATAAACTCTTCATACCCCCCATTATAAACATTTTATAAAGCCTTATAAATCTTATATAAACTTTTTATAAACATATAGACCCTTATAAACCTATATAAAACCTTATAATTAATTTATAAAACCTTATAGATTCTATATAAAATCTTTATAAACACATATAAATGGTTTGTAAACCCTTTGTAAATTCTTATAAACCCTTATAAACATTTTTAAAACCCTTATAAAACTTTATAAATGGTTTATAAAATCTTTAGGTTCTTATTAACCTTATATTATGATTTATGAAGTCTTGTAAATGATTTGTAAATGTTTCCATTAACTTGGGTGTCATTTTGTTGCAAATTGTGGTGGTGATGGAGGAGAGACGCTCGTAACGACGGCGAGTAAGGTTCTTCTTCACGGTCCTATACACCATTGGTATTAAACCATCCATTGATGCTCTATTATTCTTTGCTTCTTTGTTATGTGGATATTATATGGTTTTCTATTTTATTTTAGGTATGGTGCTTAGTTGCCTTCCATTTTCTTGTTTTATATATTTATTATCTCTTTATACAAGAAATCTAAATTTTTTTTTACTTTTTAGTATTGTTTCTACCATTTGATATCTAATTGTTGAACTATGATTATAAATGACTTATACAATGACTTATAAACTAATTTAGAAAAGCTTATAAACTTATTTATAAAAAAAATATAATTAATTATAAATGGCTTATAAATAATATTATAACAGGTTGTTAGCAGACGGTTGAATTCAAGAAGTGTTAGTGGGAGTAGTGTTAAGAAGACTACCTTATAAATCAGTTCATACATTCTTGTAAATCAAAATAAAAAATCGTATAAATCAGTTTATAAGATTTCATAAATCAGTTTCTGAACCCTTATAAACCTTTATAAATAATATAAGCTTTTATATATAATATATTAACTCTTATAATATTAGATACTTTATAAATGTTTTATAAACCCTTATAATTTATTTATAAACACTTATAAATGACTTTTTAAACCTTATGAACAATTTATAAATCCTTATAAAATGACTTTATATATTCTCTTATAAGAGTTTTTATATCTATTTCATAAAACTTGTCAACATTATATAAGATTTTATTAATTTTATGATATTCTAAGAAGAGCATGCTTTTTTATATTAACGTGTGTGAATAGGATGCGTTGGGACCGTTTACGAGTCGAAGAACATTAGAAGTGCATTGAGTAAATCTATTTATAAATGATTTATAAACTCTTCTAAATGAAAACTCTTATAAATTGTTTTATGAAGATTATTAAACTCTTTTAATATTTTGTAGAAATCCTTATAAATAGATTTATAAATCTTGTAAATAGATTTATAAACTTTTATAAATGAGTGATAAGTTCTTGTAAATGGTTTTATAAACTCTTATAAATAGTTTTATAAACCTTTATAAATATTTATAAGTCTTTTATCAACTTCTTAAACGGTTCATAGAAGGTTTTATAAACTCTTATAAACACATATAAATATTTTTATTAATCATTATAGATGTTTCGTTTTTGCAAATACAAATAATCCATCAAAGAATATGGCTTTTTAAGAGGTTATAAAGCTCTCTTAATCTCTTGTAAAGCTCTCTTATTTCTTTTTATGTTTCTGTCGTCTTTTGCAGGTTTACATGATCAATCTAACCAACATGTGCTTCACTGTAAAACTCATCCTGATACGTCTCTCAATAGCTCTAATCAAAACCACGTTCTAGACTTTAATTAAGTAAACTTATGTAGCTGATGTTACCTTATCAACTATAGTAAGAAAAACATAAATCTTACACAATAAATAAAAGTATACCGATCAATTTTCTTCTGGGTAAAAGTAAAGAGTGGTCATATTTTAATTCATACTTTAAAATGAACAACTTGACAGTGACAAGGGTTCCAAATGACCGACTTGCAAGAAGCAAAAGATGAAGCAACAACATAAGACAAAGACAAAACAGAGTTCACATGGACATGAAGTCCCTCATAGCTTACTAGATCTATTGTTTGATCAGGTTCTTGATAACGTATTGCAATATACCTCCGTGATTGAAGTAAGCCAACTCCACCTGCCATTCCAAGTTCACCTTACTTAACATTGGTCTCTTTCAAAGCTAGAAGAATCAAGATGAATTTTTTTTTTTCTTACCTCTGTGTCGAATCGGAGTGTACATGTGAAAGATTTGCCATTGTTTGTGACGATCGTTACATCCTGTCCTGGTTTGATCTCACTGACATTGTTTGGGAGCTCAATGGTGTAAAGCTCCTCGCCTGTTAAGCCTAGAATCTCGGCATCTTCTCCTGTCTTGAAGCACAATGGTATGATTCCCATTCCCACCAGATTGCTTCGGTGAATTCTCTCAAAGCTCTTTGAGATCACAGCTTTCACTCCCTGTTGTTGTAATACATTTTAAAACCATGTAAAATATTAAGTTTGTTAAAGACGAAAAAAGTATATAAGCCAGAAATGTACCAGAAGCATTGGACCTTAGCAGCCCAATCACGAGAACTTCCACTTCCATATTCAGCACCAGCCAAAATGATTGTGTCACGTCCCTCGTTCTTGTATTTCTGGTACAACAAACAAAGAAAATACAACCTGATGAGAACAAAGCTATTCTGTTTTCAAAGCTTTTCATGATTAAAGAGCTAGAAGTTGATGTTATACCAAGGTAGCATCGAAGACAGAAAGTTTCTCTCCACTGGGAATGTGAACTGTTTTTGGGACCAACATCTCCTTTCAAATGTTTGTTAACTATAGGGATATTGGCGAAAGTGCCTCTCGCCATGATCTCATCATTACCACGGCAACTCCCGTATGAGTTTATAAGCCTTTATAAATTAGTTTATAAACTCTTATATATAGATTAACTTATAAACCTTTATAAATCATTTTATAACTTGTTTTCCCTGCATCTGGAGTGATGTAAGCTTTGAACATTCCCTATTAACACACAAACACAAGATCAAACATATTAAGACTAAGGACAAAAACAAGCAATGAGTAGATATTTGAAAGTATTCAAATTATAATATTATTTATAAGAATATATAACCATTTATAAGCAGTCAGCAGATATGACACTGAAGAGGTTGTGAAAGAAAGAATTTGTATATCATTCTCTCTGTTTCTATCTTATAAGTCATTTATTGAGTCTATAACCATTTCGAAAGGCTTATAAAATAATTTATAATGGTTCGTAAAATAGTTTGTAAGGGTTTATAAGGGTATGTAAATCTATATATATAAACTAAAGTTTCCCTCTTTTTCCTGTTGCCACGTCAGAAAAAGGATCTCTCTGAACGTGCCACGTGGCAAGGAAACACAATCCGCACCGTTTCATTTAACTTTGTGTTACGTGGGCTTCGTTTTGATATAGGCCTTAGACTGTTGAGTAGAGTCACTAGCCCAACCAATAGACCCTCTAAGTGGAAACGCGGCTTCAATCATCGTTTCCGTATTAGGGTTTTCATTTTGCTTTTGTCTCCTCCATTGATATCGATCAGAGAGCTGTTTCAGCTTCTTCATTCTCTACAGTCTATTCGGATTCTAGGTTTCGCCACACTTTTTCACTCCGATGTACGAGAGATTGAGTAGCCGCAGCCGACGTGATAAACCTGTTCGTAGAGATTTCTCTCACGTAATCTTCTTCCTCATCAACCGAAACGCTCCCGGTATTAGATACATAGCTTCTCTTATGTAAGGCGGTGTACCTGCGTTTATAAAAAGGTTAGACATCCTCCTCCCAAAATTATCTTCTCAATCTGATTAACTTGCGAAGATTTTATCTTACCTTATTCGTCTCAGTGACCTCGACTCCTCGCCATGGCATCCCGCGACTTCTCCCTGTCTAAGCTTCCTCTGCAGCATGAGTGGTGTTCATCGTTTCACGCAGCGACCTTCTAAGCGCACGACTAACAGCCATCTCAGCTCCCAAAGTCGTCGATCTTAGCTCCAATTGCAGAGTATCTAAAGCCGTGATTTATCCTTCATCAGGCGACTAGCCTAGGGAGAAAGATTAGTAGACGGGTTTAAGATTATTAGACCGGATTCTTATCAATGTTATGATCTGTTTTTTTTAATAAAGATTTTTCTTGGATGATGATGTTATGACTCTGGTAATCGAGCTCTTTTTATGCAATCTTCTTTTATTGATGTGTAACTTTTTGTATAAAAAGGTGGTGGCAGGTATCTGATACCGGGAGCTGGTAAAATCTGCAATAATCTGCGACCATTACCTTCACAACAAGACTGCTCTCTTGGATACATGCGAATAATTGTCAGATCCTTTGCAGCTCTATCTAGCAAGCTACCGTGTGGCACAACCTGCAATAATCAAATCAGATTTTACCAGTAAGAAGAGGAAACTCACTCAAAGTTGTGATCAAGTCTTAAGTAACATTCTTTTTCTCGTTGTACCTTTCTGTGTATGTAATCTTGGGTATTTATTTTCCAGGATATTGCAGCTGGGACAAGAGCAAAAGAGTTTCCCTTGGGTTCTGAAATGAGAAGAAATCATTCGCTAGACTTTGCAAAGAGTCATTGGACCCAATAGCTAGGAGTTCCATATAGATAAGAGGAATTGAAACCTACTGCTTCTGGTTTCCACCTGAAACCAATTCAAGAATTTTGAGATTGTTGTTGCGTTAGCTTCCTGAATAATTATAACAACAGAATAAGAATTACGGTCTATCATTTGTGTTTACAAAGAAGGGTCGCCTTTTCCGCAACGTCGCTGCAACAAAGGAAGCATGAAAGATGTTTTGCTAATTTTGTGATTTAAGTTGTGGTCAAAATGCTCGGGTAGACAAAAAAAAAGTTGGAGAGACATGTCATTTTCAAGACCAATGAGAAATGCAGCTTCTGCAAGAGCAGCGAGAAGGCTTCCTGTGCCAGCAGCATCTTCTCCAGACACATCATATTCACTGACAAAAGCCTGTAAACAAAGTTATACGAGTGAGAAAAAAAATGAAAACGCAGAAAAGCTTCTCGGATTTTGTTTTGTATAATCTATGTCATAATCAAGTGCTTTAATCTACATTCCTTCTCTTTTATTTTTACGCGATCTGATAAACAACTTAGGTGTAAACCTATTTGCTGTTTGGTTCTTTCTCATTTGTTTTTTTTTTTGGAATTCAGTTTCACCTAATCAAATGAACACTCCACCCGTGTGTTAAACACATATGAACTCAAAACATCTAAATGATCACAAAAGAACTAAAAAAATACTAAAATAATTAAATATCACATATATGTTGCAATTCTTTTATATGTTAGTAAAAGTACTATAAAATGTTATTTTCATCCCTGAATATATAGNTTTTTTTTTTGGAATTCAGTTTCACCTAATCAAATGAACACTCCACCCGTGTGTTAAACACATATGAACTCAAAACATCTAAATGATCACAAAAGAACTAAAAAAATACTAAAATAATTAAATATCACATATATGTTGCAATTCTTTTATATGTTAGTAAAAGTACTATAAAATGTTATTTTCATCCCTGAATATATAGATAAAAAGTAAATTTCCATAAAAATCTGGGAACTTCACTGTAGAAACATACATTGGAACATACATGTATAATATAATTTCTTTATTTTAAGAAGAAAATATAACGAGATATATTAATTCGTTAAAAAAAATGCATATCTGAAATACTCTAAAGCTTCCAACTAAAAATTTACTCTAACAATACTCTTAGAGCATTTCCAACCCAAAACCTTATTTTAAAGGGAGCAAAATTTCAAAATAAGGATTTCAAGTTAGATTATTCCAACCATGAATTCTCAAAAAAATCCTTAAAAAAATATTTGTTTGCTTTATAGTCTTTGACATTAACAAAAATTATTAATAATGATAAAACTTCACAAATACATATAAAACATATTTTAACATATTATATATCACATGATATTATACTATTATATAATACAAATAATATTAATTACATATATAACAAAACAATACACATACACACAAATTTTAGGAAATTACATATAAAATACCAACATTTCTATTAAAATACCAAATTACATAGAAAACTAAATATAAAATACCAAGTTTTAGAAAACAACAACATACACACAAATGTGAACTTTATTTAATGTATTTACCTATTTTTGTGAGTTTTATTTTAATGTTGCATAATATTTATTATATTTTATTTTAATGTACTTAAATTATTTTAAATAAAGTTAGTCGATGTATTTATGAAAAAGATAATTGTAAAGACTAAAAGGAAAATAAATAATAGCTTTGAGGTTTTGAATAGTGATATCTTAAATTTGAGGTGTCACTATTCAAAACCTAAAAATTTGAGACTGGCTTGAAATGTAAAAAAACTTAAAATTTGAAGATAACACTAATCGCAAAAGAATCGTATGAAAAATTGTTCCAAACTAAAAATGAACACAATCTTATAAATTTAGAACCAATCTTAAAATTATATATTGACAAAAATATTAAGTTCCGCATGAAGCGTAAGCTTCCCTTAGTAGTAATATAAACTTTAGATTCTATTTTATTATGTCAAAGTGAAATAAAATATAAAAGGTTATATATATATATATATATGTATATATTATTACATTTTTAATTTATTTTTGCTAATTTTGTATTTTCTGAAAAATAGAGAATAATAAAGATTATGTCACTTTAATTCAAACCAATTATGATTATTTAAAATATCAAATTATAATTCTATTCATTATTTTTTTTTGTTTATAATAGTTTTCAATCTACTATTTCTTAAAAAAAATATTTCATAAATTAATATATAAAATCATTTTTATATTAACATCCCGCCCGTAGGGCGGGCCAACCCTAGTAATTTATAAGAGTTTATAAAAACAATTTATAAAGTTTATACACATTATAAAGGATTATAAAACAATTTATAAGGGTATGTAAAATTATTTGTAGGAGTCTATAAACCATTTATAAAGGCTTATAAAACAAGTTATAAAATCTACATGCTCTAGCTTATTTCTTTCTACGTATTTTTTAGCAATTTAGATGCAACATCAGATTTCTCTAGATAAACAGTGGGTAGCTGTAGAGTTTCTGTTTCCAATTAGCCCCTGGTGATAGCCAGAGGTATCAACAGGTGTGCTGTTGACAACAATTCTTGAAGGAAGAAAATTAATTGTCTCTGGACTAAAGCCACTTATATCTGCAAGATAAGAGTCAATGTGGTTAATGAATGTAGACAACAACATTTGAATCTCGAGAGAGTTTGCATACCTCCAGGGACTGGGGAATGAACCTGTGAGATGGCTGACCAGGGAATGGACCTGAGCTAAAATGCTGACATTGTGGTGTGCAGGATGAGAATCAATGCCTGAGGTTCTTGGCAAATTATTTCTATCTACGCTGGTCTCTAAATCAGGTGTATGACGAGACCGGACATTCCTTGAAGAACTCTCTCCCCTCATAGAGAGATTATTACTTCTGTAAGATGGGTCCATGAGCCACGGCATGTAATGAGGATCCTGACCATGAGTGCATCTCCGAGGGGAAAGGCATGTCTGAGCTACCCATTTCATAGTTGGAAGAATCATATGGGGCTTTCCGCTTCAGTGATCCTCTCATATTTTCCATAGGTGGATCAACATAGCTATCATTTGACCATGTATGGCTGATGCAGTTCGAAGAAGATGCAGATGTCACATAGTGTTCATGTGGTGAGCAGAGAAAGTTGCAACTGTTGAGCTCATGAAAGGAACATGGGATGGGCCTGAAGCCTGGATTGTAGTGTGGCCTCTCCACACCATGACCTGGAGCAGTATATGCATTTGGTCTTGTAGAAGAGTTCCAGTGGGAAGAAACTGGCATTCCTTCACTCACCATGTTTTCTGCTGGATAAACATGAGATCTGTTGTTCTCATTGGTCCCTGAGAAAAACGTGGGCAGATAATAATATTATATAAGAAAATTTATGCACAAGAAAAGGTAGAGGATATATGTGACAGTTATAGAATGTTGCCTCCTAATTTTCACTACCTAGTGAAACCCAATCTACCCATGACTGAGGGAGAACCACCTGGAACTTCTTAACCTAAATATTAGCATCATTAACTCAATATCTCTTCCAAAGGTTGAGTATCAAGCTCAATAAATGGAGAAGGTTAAAAGATGGATTTTCTATCAATCAGAAATAGAGTAAAGATCTATAAGAATGTACAAATAGTTACCTAGACTCGTATATGGATGTTCTGGGTGTACATGATTCCAGCCTTGATCATGTTCATCATAAAAAAATCGGGATGAACCAGGAAAATGTCTGTGCCCCATGATTACACAAAGCTTTAAAATTTGTCTACAAAAAAACATTTGCAAGCTCAGAAATTAGTTTTTTCTTTTAATTACCAAGCAAACTCAGTTTTCAATTCAAGAATGGTATCCTAGAGTGAAGCCAAGAAGTGGTAAATGGTTGTTTGAAAATGTGTCACTGTTTGGTTTCAGTCTTACAGTCACATTTCAAGATCAACAATCTAAATTTTGTATACTGAAGAACCTCACTAGCTAAAAAGCAAGTGTTTCTTCAGCCCCAGACATATGAAAGAGCATACTCAAGCTTAAGTAATGAGTTTAAATATGCAGACAGAAGACTACACAGTTTTAGGAAGGACCTTTGAAGACTATATTGAATGATTGATAGAAGATATAAACCAGGAAATTTGGAGAATACTAGAAGAATGAGAAGTCACATTTAAGAAAACAGTCTGTAGTTTCCAGATCAATTACCTTAGTTACCCGCACCTACCATACCATACCAGACCATACATCAGAGCTCGTGATATCATAAAAAGATAACAAGTTTTCAGGAGTTAGACTCTGTGAAAGTTCATGATGCCTTTAGATGAAAAAACCTTAACTAGTATATACATCTATCAGTTCATAAGTACATCTTATAGATAAGAAGTTTGTAAGTAAAACAGAAACCTATATTTTGTCCTTCTTTACCCAAAAGACAAGAAATTAAGACACCGAAAATAAGCAAGAGTGGGAAAATAAAAGCCACTGGCAATACTGCATTTAAAAGCATCATTACAGTCGTCAAATTAAGAGTATTCTCAAGTACACTATTTCATTTACATATAAGGTACACGTATTAAAGAGCATCAAAAGAACAATACATAACATTTGATGTCATCATTTAATCTTCTATCAACACATACACACTAGGTCTTCGTTTATATCCACCAACCACAACTTCTTCATTCAAACAAAGAGACTCAAGTAATGTTTTATGTCACTAAAGAAAGATATGACATTGTGGAGTATGATCACTGTTGGAATGACCAAGAATATTACATGGATGATTCAATAGCAGGACATGAGCTTAATTTTCGGAACCAAACCCCTCCAAAATGCTCCTGAAGGCAAATAATCCTAGAAATTGATCCAACTATAGATCAGCCGGAAGAAATTAGGCTCTTGAACTTACTAATGCAATAAGAACACCAAATGAAATTAGAGAATGCGCTTAAAGAGAGACTAAAACCTCAAATTTTTCTTTTTAAAAAACAGAGTAAAATAACCCAACACTTCCCCAATACTAAAGCTTGGATCTGCTGTTTGAACAGCTACTCTTAAAGAGTTCTGCTTTTTCCCAACGAGTTTTGATAGTATCTCAGTAGCTGATCTCCTAATCTCTTCCTCTTGCAGATCTTTCCAGTTCAGCATCTCCACCAACCTAATAACAACAAAAAGTTAGTAGCCATGTTATCACTTCACTGTAAAGTTTGACATGTAAAGACCAAACCTTTCAACAACAGGAAAGTTAATTCCAATCTTCTCAAGCGTCTCCTCCGAGTACCGTTCACTAACAGAAAACTGTCTAAGAATCCTAACCCCCATCAGACGAATTCGATGCCAAAAGCTCCATACCAAAACTCACAATATCCATCTTCAACCCATCAAAGATACTCCCATTAACACACTTCAAGTACGAATCATAGAAAAACCTCTTAATCAAAACCAAACCAGTAACCCCAAACTCACATTCTCAAGCAAATTACAAACACTCACTCTCCACTCCCAATAAGCTTTCTCAGCAAGAAACAGCAGCGGCTCAGGAAGCTTTCCAAGTAAAGGTTTACAACACTTGCACATACCCTGAAAGCAAAGCACCTCTCCTCCTCGCACAGAAACAAGATCGCTCTCCCTGAGATTCGCAGCCAAAGAAGACTGCAATCTCAAAGCTACGACTGCAAAACTGAAACCCAAAAGCGATAAAGAAACATTACTTACACACTGTTGACAGTATCTCTTACCCTCTCCATCAAGCACAACGAAGCTAGCGTTAGCACACCTTAGACAAACCCTATGCCTCCTATGATACCCTTTGAGCTCACTTATATCAACTTCACAACCCAGAACCTGAATCCTCTTCTTCTTCGGAAACTCAGCCTCCTCCAAATCTAAAGAAAGAGAAAGAGAAAGTCTTAGTGAGAGAGAGAGAGAGAAAAGAGGGGCCCCCGTATGATTCGGATTCGCCGTGTGTTGCTCTTGTTTTATGTCACGCCATCGGTGAAGGAGGTAGTAGGTTACGAGAAAAAGAGGACGAAGAAGACGACGTCGGTGAGGTTGAGTGGCAAGAGGACATTTAGGTCATTTACCCACTAATGATCTAGGTATTTATGAAAATGTCCATTGAGTGGTGGTAAAATTGAATTGTGGTACAACAAAAATGGTATTTTTGCAATTGTCCCTTCTTTTTTTCTACATAAAAAGTGTCGATTTAGGATTCCAATACAATTTTAAGTTAAATATTAATTACAAATATATTGATTTTATAAGTAATTTTAGTTTTTAAGAATCTTATTGGTTGAATATGTGTAAATAATAAGAATATAAAGCATTCTAAAAAATTTCTTAATTTGTGTGAAAATATCAAAATGACACTCTTTATGAAACAGATGGAGTACATTTTTACTCAATTTCTTTTACTTTTACTTAAAAAAATATTTAAAAGGAGGAGTTAAATCAAATAAATAGCAGTCATTCATTTAGTCTCTCTGATACTGAGAGACTCGACAAGAATGTAGATGTGAGGCTGTTTGGCACAGTACCAAACACTGGCGAGAATGGAAGAGAGCAAAAACACAACACAAGAAGAAATATCAGGTCATCATCAACCTTGAGCAGGGACCATGATACATGACATCAGTACATTAATCAGCAACACCTTCAGGTGCCTGCAGAAAATTTTCATAGCTGAGAAGTATGTGTCTGAAGTGTTGCTGATAATAACAGAGGAGAACTCAGCTTAGCTCTCTGTATGTTTTCCAAGGAGGATAACACTTAGAGATTCATATCTAGTGTTTGTCTAATGAAAGACTAATTCAACTTAGCTTGCAGGAGGAAAAGAAAGACCTTTTGATTTAGCCTGGGAACATGTTTGGAGGACTGGTGGTACCAAGCTGCAGAACGGTTAATGACATGTATTTCAGCTGATTTTAGATTAAAGATATAAAAGGCTTCATACCTTATGGGTGTTCAATAGGTTTGGTAGCTCTACTTGATGTGCATGCAGGTGATATCCGCAGTCCCTAGGAACAGCTTGATTACGTCTTCGATAACCCCTGCATTTAAAAAAAAGCAACCACGTTGCTTCGATATAATCTAGCGAGTATGGCGTGTCAGGTTCCTTCCAGAGACGCCTATAGTAAACTAACTTTGAACCACTCCTGAGAAAATTTGAAAAATGACACACCTTCTACCAAAGCTCAAGACTTTACAAGTTAGGTTCCTCTCTGGATTGTTCATAAACAAAACAATGCTAAACCCTCCCTCACCAGCAACAATAATATGAGAATCTATCTTTAAACAAAGCCAATCTCTAAAACTAGTATCACTGCAAAAAAGATTCATCATGACATAAAGGAAACAACAGTTGTAGTTAAATTGGAGAACTTTTGCAATGACACAATTCCCTGTACAGAGAACTTTTGCAGAGTGACTGAAGAGTGCAACATTTTTATAAAGATTATATCTGGAGAAACTAGAATCTAAAGTTGGTCAAATGAAAGAAAAAAAAACAGTTATCAGGTAAAATAGTGGACTTTTGAATGTTGGCCAAAAATATTCTATGCAAGTAGCAATATATAACATTGTCCTCAACATAACATAATATTATGTAGCTGATCAATATTTTTTAATGAAATAGAAGCTAACCTAAAATAACAGAGATAAACATTTTAAAATGCTCTCAGACTTCATGCAATTAAAATAAAGTCATATCCAGCAATTTCATGTTGGGGTCATTAAATTTTAGAAGTTCATTACTCTCCCTATCTCAAAATGATCCATAATTTTTTGAATTATTTCAAAAAGATACCTTATTATATTTCAATACAATTTTTTTTGGTGTAATAATTGTAAATTATAAACTTTAAAGAAACTAATTGTGTTTATTGAATTGTGATTGGCTCAAAATGAGAGAAATAATTAATCACGAAAATAATATGTTTATAATCAAAATTTAAAATATTTCTTATTCCTTTTGTTTTCTTATACTTATTATTTTTTTCATATAGTGTTATGCATTTCATAATAAAGTTACAAATAAAATACATAAAAATAAAGAGAATTTAATAAGACGGATGACAATGAATCAGTTGAGTGGCTTCACCAATATGCAAGTCTTCCTAATTTCATGCTAGTGTGCGTGTACTTGAAAGTCACCACCTGAATTCTCAGACTTAGCTAAGAAGATAGTATATCCATAGTAGCAGAGATAATCCATGATTCCACTGAAAAACACTGAATATTACATGTGTTTAAGTTCCAGAATATAAGGACAAATTATCTGAGTAGCGGTCCTGATTTATTGAAGACCAGAAGCTGGTTTATAAAAAAAGATTATTATTAACAAACTTACACAAGAATTTAAGTCACTAGACTAAAGAACTTTTTGCAAATTAACGACCTAAATTAATAGATATTTTTGGAGGTTGGAAGTCTTTGCTTCTATTGCTTCCTATCAGGGTTGGATCTGTGTGAGAGTGGTGTATTGAATACATTGTTGCTCAAAGAAGTTTTGATTTCCAAAGATGACAATCAACAAGACCACGGATTCCTCCGAGCAAAGCTACAACTCCAAGCTTTAGCAGTGAGCAGTGGAAAAATATTCAACCAAAAAAACACGAAATCACGTATATTAAGATTTTTTCTATATATGTAACTGAAAGAAGACAAATTTGTTCAGTTTTCATATAGATGAATTTGATCAAAAATTTAAAAGTATAAAAATAAATTGTCGCATATGTCCTAGTTCTCTCCAGCCGCCACGTTCAAACCCCTTTGATCTGATCTTCGTTTCTTCCCCCGGTGGCGCTTGCCGCTTATACCGGGGGAGATCTCTCTTTTCTCTTTCCGTTTTTTCATTATTTTCTTTTTTGTCGCTTAGTTTTATGGTTTTTGTTTAGATCTCTTCGTCAGCTGTGACGGGTTGTGTGTGTTTCTGAGCGGGCTTTTGGAGGTTTTGGTGGCTCTTCTTCACTCTCCCATGTGTTTCTGTATTGGAGTTCCACTTCATATAAAGAAGCAGTGGTGGTGGTGATAACAGTTACAGGAACTCGATGGTATTATTGTGGTTGTTGTGTGTGAACTCAACCTCCTTTTCAGTGATTCTTTTTGGTGTATGTGTTTTGCGCTGGATCTGGTTGTGTTCCAGATTGGAAGTTCAACGGTCAGGTGCCTGGTTAGACTTATGCCAGAGCGGAAGATCGATGGTGTTCTTATTGGTGTGCTTATTTTCTTTGGAAATTTATCTTTACCATAGCCCCTATTGGTGTGCGTGGAATCTTTAGTTTCTAATCTATTATCGTCCATACCTTCATGGTAAACGGTTCCGTGGGCTGTCCTGAGATCGTTTTTATAAACTGAACTGCTTCCAACACTGTTGTGATGAAGTAGTGACTGTGGTTGCAAATAGACGGGTGGACGGGTTAGTTAGTGTCACTACGAATGGACGGGTTCAATCCTATGTAGCTCGTGGAGGTCCAAGTTAGCTTACTGATATGGTTCTTGTTGATGCTGTCTCCTCTCCATCTACATACTCAAGATGAGCCTGCAATGGCTTCACCTAATGGAGTATGAAGCCATATATCTCCAAAAATTCCTTTCCCTTTGTAGGATTTTTTTCTTTTGGTTTAAGCACCTAATGGTGTATGTTTTTTTTTTATCTGCTTGTCTTCTCTTTGTTCCCCTCAGAGCATTGGTTTGGGGATCAAACTTTTGGAAGTTATTTCAATGACAAAAAAAAAAAAAAAAATTGTCGCATATGTCCATATGCCAGTTCAATTAGTTTGCCTATGACATTGTAAATGGATAAAGAGGTAACGTATTGTCCAGCCACCGACTATTAGTAAACGTGCAGTCCACTTGTTCTTCTTCATTGATATGCCTTCATATCTCAAATTTGATTAATCTAAACTTAAAAAAAAAATGCAACAACAACAAAAGTGACTTATTTTTTTTTTTAAGTATCCGTTATCCATCATCCATGAAAGTGGTAGTTATAAAAATAATAAATATGTGATTGAATATTTATTTTAATTGTTAATAATTTAATAATATTATAATAGGACTATCCATAACATCCAAAAAAAAAATCTAATTGGTGACTATATGCTATATGTATTCATTGTTAAATTTATAATCAACACAAATATTTTATTGAAAACAATCGGTTCTAGCTTTAAGATTATTTAGAATTTAATTATGTTAAATCGTTATCACGCATCATGTAAAATATAGATCAATATGATAAGTATGAACAATGATTTACGCTGTAGTTTTCTTCATATCACTCAAATCGATGGACAGAATCACAACAAACTGTCTCTATTGGCAATATTCTATAACTTCTTGTAAGTCTTACATCATATAATCCAGAAAAATATGCATTTTTGGGAATCTAATCACAGATATGATGTAAAAATCCTTAAAACGTTCGTTGAGAATAAATTAGAATGTTATAGGCTAGATAAACTAGACGTTCATCTATACTATATAAAAGTTGAGGCTATAAGCCATTGAGGACGTCCACGTAGGATTTAAATCCTCCAATCGTATAATGACACATCATTATATTAGTTTATTATTTTTATAAAATGTCATTGTTTCCAAATTACATTAAAAACGAAATTAATATTCCATATATAACTTAGCTAACAAAATAAATATTAACATTTTACAAATTACTTAAAAATGTTAACTGTTATAAAAAATGGAAAATCAAAATAAAAACGTAATATTAA
>CAKOAT010069599.1:219186-232556 GCA_932364175.1 Eruca vesicaria subsp. sativa | reverse complement strand
AATATGTTTAGAAACATAATTATTATATTTACAAATACAAATAACTAAATAGCTAATAAGATAACATAATTATAAGAAAACATAAATACTAAATTAAAGATTATATTTTAAATAAGAAAATTATATTACTCAATTAATATTTTAGTTTTAAGTTATTTTAATTAAACTAAATTATTAAAACAGACTCGCGCGTAGCGCGGGTATAAAATCTAGTATAACAAAAAATAAACATCTCATGCACTCAAAAACAAATATTAGTTCGTTAGTCAAAGGGACAACAGAAACAAACCCCAATAAAAAGAAACTAGATCATAACCCGCCCGACTGGGCGGGTATTTATTTTTATGGTATATATAAACATTTCAAAAATTACAATCTAATGGTTCCAATTTGACTAAGTAATAGTACATTATTTAAACATTGTATTTCATCACTGTATTGTGTGACAGGGGTATCGTAAAATATTATGACCCGTAAACATTTTATTAATAGTTTATAAAAAAAAGTTTTGCTAAATTTGGTGCAAAGTTATATACATTAAACAATTTATTCAAATTTTTAAGTTAATTTTTTCATGAAGAATTGAAGGGCTAGTATATAACTGTTAAAAATTTATAACAATAGTTAGTATAAATTATATAAATAAAATATATATTATTTTTGATTTATTTTAAATACATTTAAAACATGAATACATATATGTATAAATAATTTTCAGAAATAAAGTAATATCAATGATAGAAACCCAAAAACAATAATAATGATACTTTGGGCCGTAGTAATCTTTAGTTTAATAATAAGCCCATTAGATTTGTAGGCTATCCTTGTTTCCAATCATTATAATTTTAAATACCTATTATAATTTTTGTACTTCAGCTTTAATAGTATAGATGTCTGAAAACTTTATATATGTATGGTTAAATACTGAAATAAATAAGAATATTCCAGCTATGGTATGAAGAAAAGGTCTTATTAAATATTAACCTGTTGTCACGGGCACTGTTTCATTCCTCTCTGGACCGCTTCTCCTTCAAGATCTGTTCCTTCTTTCCTTCTTTTCCTCTAACCAGATTTTCTTGTATACATACATAGATCACTCCACTTACCATATTCATCTTTCTTGTCTCAACTCTACATAAGACTCTCGTTCTCTACTGTTTGGTCGATCTAAATTTTATTTATTTTTTTCATTGTTGCTACTTCCCAAGTGTAAGGTACGCGTGTGTACTACGCAGTTACAATATGTATACGTGTTTCCCTGTCTTTAATTCATCTCTTAAACTGAAACTGAAACTTTTTTTTTGTTCCTAAGATTCTGCCTTTGAACAAAACTGAAACGTCTTCTAGTTTTGTTTTTTTTTTTCTCTCCAGAGTTTTTTTGTCCTTACCAAAAAAAAAACTTCGGCTGCTATCTCTTTCCTCAAGAAAGATCCACAATTGATTCATAATCTGTGAGTGCTCTGAGTCTCTGACTTATCAATTTCTTTTTAGATTAATAAATCTTGAATCTTGGTTTTGAAGTTATATAATGTTTGCCTCTGCGGTTTTTGCATTTGCAGAGAATCTGCAAAAAAAGAAAAACTAAAAAAATGGGTAAGAGTTGGATTGCTGTTGTGAAGAAGGCCTTAACTCCAAAACCAAAACAAAAGAAAGATGAACAGGTCTTAGTAATTTTTAAACTATCTTCATCATATATATATATATATCTAATGTCTTTGATGAATTGTAACCTGGCAATGGGTTTTGTTATTACTTTCATTAGAAGCCTCATAAGGCCAAGAACTGGTTTGGTAAATCCAAGAAGTTGGATGTTACCAATCCTGCTGTAGCTGGTTCCTTGCCTAGTAGCAACACACTTTGTGTTGCCAGAGAAGCAAAACTAAAAGAGATTGAGGAAGAACAGAGCAGACATGCTTACTCTGTGGCTGTTGCAACAGCTGCAGCCGCAGATGCAGCTGTTGCAGCTGCTCAAGCTGCAGCTGAAGTTGTTCGTCTCACTGCTTCATCACGTTTCCCTGGGAAATCAAAGGAAGAGATTGCAGTTATCAAGATTCAGACAGCATTTAGAGGTTACATGGTAATAATATCGTTTTTATGTTTCTCGTTGTGTTTCACATTTACAACTTTGGTTTGGTAATAGAAACAAGTTTGTTACTTAAAGGCAAGAAGGGCATTGCGTGCGTTGAGAGGTCTTGTGAGGCTAAAGTCTCTAGTCCAAGGGAAAGGTGTAAGACGTCAAGCCACATCAACGTTGCAGAGCATGCAAACACTAGCTAGGTTACAGTATCAGATTCGTGAGAGGAGGCAACGTTTGTCAGAGGATAAGCAAGCTTGTGCAAGAAAGCTACAACAGAAACACAACAAAGAGCTTGCTAAGGTAACTTTAAAATCCACACAAAGATTGTAACATTTTTTATTGATACAAACTTATATGATTTTATTGTGTTTTTGTGAAATAGATTGGAGGAAACTGGGATGATAGCACATTGTCTAGGGAGAGAGTTGAAGCAAACATGTTGAACAAGCAAGTAGCAACAATGAGAAGAGAGAAAGCACTTGCATATGCATACACTCATCAGGTACCAAACTAGTACTCTTTAGAATCTTTACACTACATGAAACTCAAAAACTGTTGTATATGCTATAGAATACATGGAAAGGCTCATCAAGATTGGGTTCTCAAACATTCATGGATCCGAACAACCCGCATTGGGGTTGGAGTTGGCTAGAACGTTGGATGGCTGCAAGACCAAATGAAAACCAATCAATCACACTCACACCAGACAACGCTGATAAAACCTCTTCTGCTGCCAATAGTATAGCAAGCCGTGCCAGGTCAGAGATCATTCCACGAGGCAAAAAACCATCACCGAAACGAATCACACCGCCAAGTAGTCGAAGAATGTCAAGCCCTGGAGTGATGAGGCTAGTCCCAAGTGGTGATGAAGACTCAAAGAGTAGGTTGAGTATCCAATCAGAACAGCCTGGCAACCGTAGGCATAGCATTGGCGGGTCATTGCCATCTACTAGAGATGATGAAAGCAGTATCGCTAGTAGTAGTGTCTCACAGTCTGTTCCAGGGTACATGGCGCTTACGCAAGCAGCTAAAGCAAGAGCACGGCTCTCAAACCTTAGTCCTTTGGGGTCAGAGAAGACGGCTAAAAAGCGGCTTTCGTTCTCTGACTCTCCTAATAATAAGACTGTAAGGCGGTTTTCAGGTCCTCCTAAGCTGGAAAGCAGTGGTAACAATAAAAATAAAGATACTGGTGGTTCGTAAGCAACAGACTGAGTAGAGTTTTAGACAAAAGTCTGCAACAGAGGTGAGATTAGAGAAGATTCTGTTGTGTCTTTTTGTCTATAACAATTGTCTTTATTTTTGTTTTGGAGTTGTTTTGGCTGCTTTAAACTTTACCTATTTGTTTTGATTTTTTGATTGGTTGTTCATGTAACTTTCCTAAATGATAAAAAGACAAAAAAATATAAACAAGTTTAGTGATTTTTAGTGTAGTTTCTACTTCAGCATTTGATGCGAGGATTCATGTGAATAAAAACAACCTATTAAGACCATTTACCATTAAGTAGCCTTAGTTCAACTAGAAAGACCTCAAAAACCGTCTAAACTCTAAAGGTTAAAAATTGATTGATTTGGACAAACTTATATTACATGCTTCATATTTTTTTTTGTTACCACTGAAAATTGTGATATTACAAATTATAAACACTATAAAATGATTCTACAACCAATAATTTATTTGCTGAGCCAATTATGAGATCCATATTTTGACTCTTCTACTTTCACTATGCTAAAACTTTTGTAAACCCGAAAAGCATACATCATAGTTTTCTGTTGTTGTCAAAACAAAAAATTGTAAACATTTTTTTTAATCAATTTGTTTTAATAATTTCTTTAAGGAATTTTTAGTAAAACAGCTGAATAATGTGATTCACAAAAAAAAAATATGATTCTGAATCTGACTTTTGTATTTAAAATAAAAAAAATTACCATCAAGCTTTTATAATTTGTTCTAAGAGAGAGATAGAGAACCTAAAACTAAATTCGGTTGTATTATGAAAATTAAATGAAAGGGGCTAAACTGTAAAACAAAGAGAAAAGAAAGGGCCTGTAAGGCTATTTAGGATTCTAGGGCTTTCCCTATCGCTGGATCAGACGACGTTTACTTCTTCTTCCTCCTCCTCTTCGCATTCCATCAGTGTTTTGTTTCAGGTGAAATCGACAAAGAGAGAGAGCGAGAAAAAAAATGAGCGGAGCAGGCAAGAAAATCGCGGATGTGGCGTTCAAAGCGTCGAGGACGATAGATTGGGAAGGGATGGCGAAGGTCCTCGTCACCGATGAGGCTCGAAGAGAGTTCTCTAACCTCCGTCGCGCTTTCGACGAGGTCAACACGCAGCTCCAGACTAAGTTCAGTCAGGTTATTATTCTTCCGATTTCTCCCTTTGTCTCTGTGTGTGTTTTAGAGATCTTCATCATTTGAATTCGAAGATTAGTGATCTGGAATCAGGTGTGATTTGATTTGATCTGAGATTGTTGAATCATAGTTGATAAGATCTGTTTTATTATTAACCAGAGGATATTGTTGCTTGGCCACGTTTGCCTTGATCATTTGTTTTGTATATTTGTTGTTATCCTTATCGTATCACTGAATGCTATTTTCTAAGAAGGCAATTCATATTCATGCTCTCGTTCTTGTTGTTATGTGTTGGATTGTGGTAGACTCTGATGTTTCGTTAATGTTTTGGTTGTTTGTTGAAGGAGCCAGAACCTATTGATTGGGATTTCTACAGAAAGGGAATTGGATCTGGCATTGTTGACATGTACAAGGAAGCTTATGACAGTACGTTCTTCTGTACAATCTTATTGTTCCACTAGTTAACCTGCCTATGATCGTAATTCGCGGTTTTTGAATAGAGTGTAATTTCTCTAATTATCACGATCATTTGCAAAATTTCTGTGAAACAGTATTTGTTATGATACAAATACGACTCATTAATGTGTTTCAACTAGTTTGTGCGTTTAGTGATAAAGTGAAACACTTCGACTTGCGTTTGTTTGAGCTCTCTGAAAATATACCAAAGGAAATTTTGGGGAATGATCTGTTATGTTTTCGTTTGCTCTTTCTTGGTTTACTGCAGGCATTGAGATTCCTAAGTACGTGGACAATGTTACCCCTGAGTACAAGCCAAAGTTTGATGCTTTGGTGAGCAATTATTTAGAAACTTCTTCCTTTGTTATACAATGTCTTTGAGAAGGGTCTTTTCAGCTAACTTAGTCGTTACTTTTGTGCCATATTTCATTTTATTTATATAGTTGGTGGAACTGAAAGAAGCAGAACAGAAGTCGCTCAAGGAGTCTGAACGACTAGAGAAAGAAATTGTTGATGTCCAGGAGATAAGCGTAAGTATTTTCAAGAATTCATTGTGTACATTTTGTTAACTCAAGATTCTGATGTGTGACCATCGTCTTTGCGTGTGTATGTATGTGTTGGGGTAAACAGAAAAAGCTCAGCACCATGACTGCAGATGAGTACTTTGAGAAGCATCCAGAACTCAAAAAGAAGTTTGATGATGAAATCCGTAACGACTACTGGGGATACTGATCATCATGTTTTCTTGTATCTCCGTCCTGGGAATGGAACTCTCTTCTGTTTTTCTTTTGATGTGATTTTGTGAGAGTCAACCATAACATAATAAGGACCACTCCATTTACTTTGTTGAGATATTCATTGGAGATCCAATGAGACAATGACGATAAGCCCATTTTGGTTTTAGTTGTTGTCAATGTCATGAAATTGTTACGTTTGCATTTTCTAAAGAGAATAATAAGAGTGAAAACATATCTCAGGTCATTATTGCATTTTCCCTCTTGGTTCATGTAGGAAGTGTAGCAGTTAACCAAGTCGTCCAGACGTAAGCAGAGAGTAAACTGAACCGCCACTAGTGTGCAAATTGGTTTGTTGATAAATCTTCTGGTTTGTTGTTGTCTTGTGTTACCTCTAAAAAAAATTCCAACGATATTTGCAAAATTGCTTGTGTGAGAAAATGCGAAGAGTAACATACCCAAACATTTCTCAAAATTCTAATTACAAGAAATTTTGCAAATCTTGTTAGAATTTGAAGACATAACAACAAACCAGTTTACATACAAGTGTTAGTTCAGATTTCTTTTTGCTTGCGTTGATACCCAATTGGTTAACTGATACACTCTGCTTGTAAAGTTACACGACACCAATATTGATATCAGTGTGCTTGATAGTAACTACTGTAGAAAGACAGGTCTTGATTGGTCTAGAGAAACAAGATCCACGTGCTGCTTTCCTACCCCCATATGAACCGAAAGTCAGGTTTTGTCTTTTTGCTAATAACTGTATCAAAGATGATAGATAGATAAGACCATTTCTTCTATTAAAGTAAAACATGCATCTACCTGTAAAATGCATGTGCCAGAGATTAGTTTGTTGGTCATGGTCTCATGTCAATCACGTGTCTATGGCCAAAGGGCATCCCCAACTCTATAAATAGGTGATATTTGTGTGTGTCTCCTCTCCAAGAAAAAACACAATAGAGAGCTTCCTAACCCTTCAGCACAAGGTGGTAAGTTGTAAACCCTTTTAATGAGACTTTATGGTCCTTAATGGTTCAACAAAAAATCAATTCTTTATAGCCCTGCTTCTGAAGCGTACAGAATCAACAAGATGGAAGTGGGAACCACGTCATCATCATCAGGCTTGGTGAAGGCCAAATCTGAGACACTATCAGAAGCTCTTAAGTCTAGTTCACTCAACTTCAGTAATGGTGGGGGCAGTAGTCATGGGAGAAAGCACCATGTGAGAGCATCGTCATCACCGAGCCAAAGTGGCAGCAACAGCAACAACTACAGAAGGAACACACACATAAGGAAGGCCAAGACTCTTGACCTTGGCCGTCTCACTGGTGGTGAGGCTCTTAGCCGAGCCTCTAGTGCTTCCCTTGGACTTTCCTTCTCTTTTACTGGCATCGCTGTGCCACATGAAGAAGAGATCACTCCTTCAGAGAGATCCTGCAGCAATGATGATAACCGTAAGAAAACCACTATGCACAGCACCTAGTCTTGATGTTAATTTGGTGTGTATTGAGTTCATTGATTTCGCAGTGGAAGATATTGAAGCAGTAACCAGTAATGTGGTCAAGCTTAATGAAGAACCAACATTTCCAATATATCTGAAGGTAAACCATTTCCCCTGATAGATAAATTTTATGCGTAACAATGGAGATTGATCTTTATGATACTCTCTATTTGAGCGCAGGCACTGATGGAGATATGTATCTAAATCATCAACACTGAAATGTCCATAGAAATATACTATATTTGTTTTGCTGCCATTGGTTAGTCCAACTTCAGTATTAAGACAGAGAGCATCATGAATCTTTAGGGAAACCTCTGTTGTATCTCATACGATGTTCTTTCTATGCACAAGAATTTTTCCATTTCTTTCATAAATAAGAAACAGTTTTCACTCTTCAAAAGTAGTTTTATCATCCTCATTGCATTAAGACAGAGCATCATGAATCTTCCTAGACATTGGAAACCTCTGTTTTGCCTTCTTTGTTGGTCTAACTTTGGTGCCCAAAAGTCAAAGCTTAGGAGGCTCAACTACACGTTACTGGTTATCGGCAACATGTGAAGCAGAGCTTCACGCTAGACCAAAAGGGTATGGTTATATAGGTATTAATATTGTGAATAAAATCAGAGAGAAATTGAGTCATTTATCTCTAGAAAATTTATAGTTTTCTTGCAAACTAAAGCATATATATGGGAACTTTTGATTGAAAATTTGACTGATCAAATCAATTCTTGTCATGTGCTTTGCAGTTCATAGATATCACATATAAGGTAACTTGTAAAGGAATGAGATCTTCATCGGAAAAGAGCATCCTGAATGGGATTAGTGGTTCAGCCTATCCAGGGGAGCTTCTAGCCCTCATGGGACCTTCTGGAAGTGGCAAAACTACACTACTCAATGTGCTTGGTGGCAGATCTAATCAGCATAACATCGGTGGTTCGGTTAGCTACAATGATAAACCTTATTCTAAGCACTTAAAAACCAGGTTGGTATAAGCTTCCAGTTCAGTCTCTAGATGAAACTGTTGATGCATAAATATATCATCTGTATATTTGACATGGCAGGATTGGATTTGTGACTCAAGATGATGTGCTTTTCCCTCACTTAACTGTAAAAGAAACACTAACCTACACAGCTCTTTTACGCCTTCCTAAGACTCTCACAAAGCAGCAAAAGGAGCAAAGAGCTATCAGTGTTATACAAGAGCTTGGTCTGGAAAGGTACATTACCATCTACTACTATCATCTAAACTTTTTCTTAACACTTCCCCTTACGGTAAAGCTAACAAGCCCTGAGAATGGAACCTTATTTGAAAATTGTAACTGTTGTAATAGGTGCCAAGACACAATGATTGGAGGGTCATTTGTGCGTGGTGTCTCAGGTGGGGAGAGGAAAAGGGTTTGTATTGGGAATGAGATCATGACTAATCCTTCACTTCTTTTCCTTGATGAACCCACTTCTAGTTTGGACTCTACTACTGCTCTAAAGATTGTTCAGATGCTACAAAGTATGGCAAAGGTAAGAGATATCCACTCTTTGCATCTCCAAATCCTGTTTTGACCATATCCAAGTTCTTACTTGTGGGCATGTAGGCGGGGAAAACTATTGTAACAACAATCCACCAACCGTCAAGCAGGCTCTTTCACAGATTTGACAAGCTGGTTGTACTCAGCAGAGGAAGCTTACTTTACTTTGGAAAAGCATCAGAAGCACTGTCTTACTTCTCTTCCATAGGATGCTCTCCTCTACTCTCCATGAACCCAGCAGAGTTCTTGCTGGACTTAGCTAATGGAAACATGAACGATATCTCCATACCCTCAGCTCTTAAAGAGGAAACGAAAACGGGAAGTTCTTGCAGCAAGATAAGATCTTCTAAGCCAACTCCTACAGCTGTATATGAGGTGAGGCAAAGATACATTTAAGATACCTTTTAGAGCTATATTATATTAACTGTGATGTTGATTTGGAAACACAGTATCTTGAGGAGGCTTACAGGACACAGATTGAAGTCAAAGAAAAGAAGAGACTTATGGAACCAGTTCCTCTTGATGAAGAAGCTAAAGTGATAACTTGTCCCAAGCGAGAATGGGGATTAAGCTGGTGGGAACAGTATTGCATACTTTCTTTAAGAGGGTTTAAAGAACGGAAGCATGACTATTTCAGCTGGTTGAGAGTCACTCAAGTTCTCACCACTGCAATCATCTTAGGTTTACTCTGGTGGCAATCAGACATTCAACATCCCAAAGGTTTACAAGATCAGGTATGAAAACATCTTTCTGGTCTAGTAACTAGTGGTAACTAGTCTCTTATATTGAAAACGGAACTCTCTCTTTTATCTCAGGTAGGACTACTCTTCTTCATTGCTGTTTTCTGGGGATTCTTTCCGGTATTCACAGCTATCTTCACGTTTCCTCAAGAGAGAGCAATGCTGAGCAAGGAACGAGAGTCTAATATGTATAGATTAAGTGCATATTTTGTGGCTAGAACCACAAGCGACCTGCCACTTGACTTGATATTACCTCTGGTTTTCCTGGTAGTTGTATATTTCATGGCAGGATTGAGATTAAGAGCTGAATCTTTTTTCCTAAGTGTACTCACAGTCTTCCTCTGCATCATTGCAGCTCAGGTATAACGGGTCTTATTGTAAAACCATAGATATATTGAAGGCATAATGCTTACAATTTTGTTTTTGTGTTTAGGGACTTGGATTAGCTATAGGGGCAAGCTTAATGGATTTGAAGAAGGCCACAACTTTAGCATCGGTAACTGTGATGACTTTCATGCTCGCTGGTGGCTACTTTGTGAAGGTAAACTAAATTGTATATAGATTGTGGTACATTTTTGAACGATTTCAATATTATAAACAGGTTTTTGGACAACATAGTACATTGTTCTTAACTACCTTTATCCACATTCAGACATGTTGTAAACTTCTACTTACAGTGAGATGTTTACCTCTAGTTAACATCCAGATGCAGTTTTAGATAAGAAAATCCTGAGACATATCATTATACATAGGAGTGTTGCAACCAACTCTAATGCACATTAATTAACACTTGTTGGTTTGTGTGGCAGAAAGTTCCGGTTTTTATTTCATGGATACGTTACATGTCATTCAACTACCACACATACAAGCTCCTTGTCAAGGTTCAATATGAACAAATCATGCATGATGTAAACGGAGAGGAGATAGTGAATGGGCTTAAGGAAGTGAGCGCTCTTGTTGCTATGATTATTGGATACCGTCTCTTAGCCTACCTTTCTCTTCGAAGGATGAAGCTCTATACTTCAAATTAAACTTACTTGTAGATAGACATCTACATATAATGTGTCCCCTTAGTTGATATGTTATATGTTTGCTTGTTTATTCAACTACTTACTTCAAAATGTATTAATATTAAAAAAAGGTAAACCACCTATTTCCACATCATAACTATCGTATAGTAACATATCAACACGCAATTTGAACTTTGTCCCAATTGCACACAATTAAACTATATCAACCTATTTCTCCCCAAAACGAAAGATTGAAACTCGTTTCCATATAGACGAAGATTGAGCTTGGTTTTAATGGTTTATAACGTTAACTGATATTAAACTCAATGGTTTATGGTGATACTGGTACAATCTGACCCAGAAGAAGCGGTTATAACATGACCGAACCTCTATTAATCTTCCCAAATGATTTACCCCTTTTGCAACCCTAAAATCTAAAAAAATCAAAGAACAAAACAAAGAGAGAAACCAAGAAAGCATGAGTAATAAATCTGAAAATTCGATTTAAACCACTGATCGGTTCATATTAGATTTACTTAGGTTAGCCACTGGTTTAATTTAAAACAAAAAAATTCTAAACCTCAGGATTGGAGTGTCCTATAGAGTTTTTGAAGGTGTTTAGAGACATTTGTGGTGCAAAAGGATGAAATATGAACATGGACAGTTCACTAGTAGTCCTCGCTAATAATTTCATTATACGATCACACCATACGTTTTCTCGGTTTTTGTGTTGATGGACGGTTTCAAATAATTGCTCTTAGCCATCACATAAATATTGTTTTCTGACCCACCGACTTCCACGACAAGAAACGAAGGTCATTTTCGACGGACTTTCCATCCGACTTTTTTTTTGTGGTTGGAAAATTCTTTCGAGTTTCCAACAGATCTGCAAGTTGGTTGGAAATTTCCAACGAAAAAACGGATAAAAAACGGTCTGAAATTTCTGACGGAACAAATTTTGGTACTCAATTGTTGGAAATCCGTTGAAAATTTCTGACGAAAAGAATTTTGAAACACAGTCGTTGAAAATCCATCAGAAATTTTCAACGTATAAAGACCGTTGACTTTCTAACCGTAATTTGAATTTTTTACCGTTCTGTAGCTGTTTTATAGACGTTATAGATCGGTCAGAAACGGATAGTAACTGTCAGAAAGTTTTCTATATATTTTCACGCCTGCACATTGTCTTTCTTACTGATAATACTTCCAACTACAAAACTACATTAAACAAAAATGTCTTCCTCAAATCAAAATGAGTATTTCAGATTTTGGATGGATCAAAATCACAGATCAATCAACTGGACTTCTTACAGATGAGTTTAAAGAAGGCCTTCAACGATTCATATCATTTGCTTAGTCGCTAAAGTGGAAGAGGAAAAGCCGAAAACTCACAGAGCAGCAAATGCACTTACATAAATATATTTAAGCAAACTGCGAAGAAGTAATGCAATGTAAAAGGTAAATGTGTTTATCATAAATTAAAAGTTATATTTACATGGAAAATTTGTAATTAATAATGAAAGCATTACCAGGATATACATGGAGCATATCAGGGATGCATATCCTTATTACAAAGAAGATCAGATTTTTGAACTTAAGGACAAACAATTTGTAGCTTGGCTCCAAATTTATGTAAATGTTATGGATTTTTTTTATTACTTATGAATTGTAGAAGTTTTGTATATGGTGCCTTGATTAATAAATATGATTATTATGCAGGTAAAATATCTCTTGTCTAGAAGAGAGACAATTAGGCTATGGCTTGAGGAGTTGGCTGCTGGTCCCAAGTATGTTGTTGTGTCGTATCCCATGTATTGTACGGGTGGATATGCTTTTAAGATTTTCCGCGACAACAACACACAACCAACCGTAAATCACGATATATGTGCTAAATCTGGTGAAATAATTTACTACGGTATTTTGTGTGGGATATTGGAGATTCAATTTCCGGGGATCATTAGTTTAAGGTGTGTTGCTTTCCTTGCTGATTGGTACAAGCCAGTTGTTGGATATGGTGTCCGGACTCACAAATTTGGAGTAACATCAGTTCATTCGCGAAGAAAACTTGCAAACTATAATCCGTTCGTACTAGCATCACAAGTAGATCAAGTAACTTACATTCATTATCCTCGGGTACGTAATAAAAAAGACCCTTGGATCACCGTGATATCTGTTATCCCAAGAAGGAAAGTGTAAGGAGTTTCAGATACGGCCGCGATGCAACAATCGTTGAGCAATTTGTTAGGGGATCTTGATGTTCATATCTCTCTTGAAATTGATCTTTTGTGGAACCGGCGACAACGATGTTTTCTAAGATTCAGAGTCGGAGAGAGGAGAATTCAAAGATGACTTTGATTCAGCTTCGTCGGGATATCCATCTGATTCAGATTAATTATGAAACTTTATGAAACTTTGTAATATATATATATATATATATGCATTTTTATAATTTGTAATATATCAAGAAGTGTATGGTGTTTATTCCTAAAATATATTTTACTAGGTGTTTTTCTCGTGCTCATGCACGGACTTAAATATTTAAGAAATAAATATATTATAATAGTTGATTGATATTTACTTTAAATTTTATATTAATTTATAGTTTGTATGTATAATTTGTATTAATAATATTATATATTTTAGTTATTATAATTTATATATATTATATTTAGTCAGTATTATCATTAGGATATATATATATATATATATATATTGGATTCTTTCTATTCTATGAATTCAACTATAATCTTTTTTATTATAAATATCTTAAATTTTTAATTAATTATTTTATTTACATTTATGTTGGTTGTTATCTACGAAATATAAGTATATCTTAGTAAGATTATGTATTTTAAGATTTTTTGTGCTTAGAACGAAAAAAATAAAAACTAAAGTGTCTGATTCTAAATTACATAAGTAATAATAAATTTTTGAAAGCTTATGAACACATATCAATATTTACAATAATTAAAATAT
>CAKOAT010069599.1:149844-219086 GCA_932364175.1 Eruca vesicaria subsp. sativa | reverse complement strand
TTTCTTTTAAATAATTTTAAAAATAAGGAATTCTGATTTGCTTTAAGTATTAGATTATGGTTATATTAAATTCCACAAACATTAAAACAGAAATTTAAACATCAAAAGAGTTATTAAGAAAACAGATAATTTTAACTATTAATTATAATATATCTACCTTGTTAAATTATAGTGTTATGATATATTAAAAGAATTGTAGTTATTTGATCAAAAGATGTTTATTATTAAATTTATATTTAGTTTTGGTTTTAACATCTATTAAAATATGCAGTAAAAATGTGATTTTTTTGAGAAATTATATTATATAAGTAAAATATAATTTATATTTTTTGCTGTAATTGTAAGATATTATAATCAAATAAATATACTAAAAAAATATTTCAATAATATTAATTATAATTTTTTATCAATTAAACATATATCAGTTTACGTTATTAATTATTTTATGTAATAATCTAATAAAATAGATAGATATATCAAAAAATAATTAATTTGAAAATATATATTTTATTGTTTAAATGATTTTTAAATAAAAATATTTCTTTTCTAATATCAAGATTATTTGTATGAACTTTTTTAATGAAAACACATTATATACAAATATTTTTTTCATCTAAGAAGATATAGATATAAAGGATTTTATTACTTGAAAGTATAATTTATGTTATTTAAAAATATATTTAAGTTAAATATTACTATTTTGTAAACTTTCCTTTTTTATGAAACCATATTATATATATACTTATTTTTCGTTTTAAATAGTTTTGTAAATTTTATAAATATTTCCTTTTTATTTTATATTGTTATTTGGAAGATTTTGAAAAGAAAATAATAATATTTAAATATATTTTTAATTCATTAGGGGTATCATAGTAATCAACCAGTGTGAGAGTTAACGTGAGCGCGACACCTAAGAAAATGACTTCTCAAATAATATTATAGAGATATGTTACTAATTATTTTTATAGAAGTTAACAAAAACGAAAAAATGACAAAAAAAAGAAAAAAAAAAAGCAAAAAAGTTTCCATCTGATTAATTATGAAGCTTTCTGTAAAAGTGAATTTGTTTCTCAGTTAGTAATCTCTATAATATTATTTGAGAAATCACTTTTTTAGGTGTCGCGCTCACGTTAATTGTATCGCTGGTTGATTACTATGATACCCCTAATGAATTAAAAATACAATTAAATATTTTTTCCTTTTTAAAAATTTCCAAATAACAATATAAAATAAAAAGGAAACATTTATAAAATTTACAAAACTATTTAAAAACGAAAATATTAGTATATATAATATGGTTTAATAAAAAATAGAAAGTTCACAAAATAGTAATATTTAATTTAAATATATTTTAAAATAACATAAAATATACCTTTGAAGTAATAAAATACTTTATATCTATATCTTCTTAGATAAAAAAAAAACAATATCTGTAGATAATGTGATTTCATAAAAACATTTCACACAAAAAATATTGCTATTAGAAAATTTTTTTTTTCTTTATATATACATTTTCAAAATATTTATTATTGTATATCTATCTATTTTATTAGATGACTACATAAAATAATCAACTAACATAAACTGATATATGTTTAATTGCAATTTTTTATAATTAGTATTATTGAAATTATTTTTTTAGTATATTTATTTGACTATAATATCTTACAATTACAGTAAACATATAAATTCTATTTTACTTCTATAGTATAATTTCTCAAAAACAATCACTTTTTACTAACTATTTTAAGAGATACTAAAAATAAAACTAAACATAAATTTAATAATAAACATCTTTTTATCAAGTAACTAAAATTATTTTAAAATATCACAACACTATATAATTTAACGAGGTAGATATATTATATTTTAATAGTTAAAATTATATGTTTTAAGAATAAGGATTCTGATTTACTTAAGTATTTTGATTATGGTTATATTAAGTTTCACAAAAATAAAAACAGAAAATAACTACAATAATTTTAAAATACCATAATACTATATAATTTAACGAGGTAGATATATTATATTTTAATAGTTAAAATTATCTGTTTTCTTAATAAATCTTTTGATTTTAATTTTTCTGTTTTTATGTTTGTGAAACTTAATATAACCATAGTCAAAATACTTAAGCAAATCAGAATCCTTGTTTTAAAAATTATTTAAAATAAATTTCACTTTACCATCCAATCAATCGAAAGCATAAATTTGTTTAGAATTTATAAATTATTTTAATTATTTTAAATATTGATATGTGTTCAAAAGCTTCTAAAAATTCATTAGTTACTTATGTATATAATTTAGAATCAGACACTTTAGTTTTTATTATTTTTTTCTTCTAAGCACAAAAATATTAAGTTATATATAATCTTACTAAATATACTTATATTTCTAAGATAACAACCAGCATAAATGCAAATAAGACAATTACTCAAAAATTTAATATATTTAAAATATAAGAGATTAGAGTTGAATTCAGAGAAATAGATAGAATCAAATATATCTAAATGATAACTAAATCGACCGTAAAAACAATAAAACAAACTAAATATAACATATCTAAAAGTATATATATAATTAAAGTAATATAATATTATAATAAAAATTAGACATATAAAACTATAAATTATTTTAAAAATTAAAGTAAATATCAATCAATTATTATTTTATATTTATTTTATAAATATAGATTCCCGTGCATGAGCACGGGAAAATCACATAGTATATATGTATTTTTATAATTTTTAATATTTTAATTAGTTTATATAGTTTTTTTCTAAATATAATTTATATGTTACTGATTAATTTTATATACTAGAAGTTAACAAAAAATAACAATTGAACAAAAAAAAAGAGAAAACAAAAGCAAAAAAAATTTCCGACGGGTTGGTTGGTTAGATTTCGGTCGGTAATTATTTAGATATATACATACACAGCCATTTACCCATCTCTCTCCACCATGTCTCTCTGCGTCGAATAGCTCAGCCCATCTCTCTCTTCATTCCGGCCACTTCTCTCTCTCTCTCTATTAGCTCCTGCCGACTTTCTCTCTCGTTGGAAATCCGGCCAATTCTCGTTCTCTCAAGCTCCGGCCATATCTCTATCAACGGAAAATATGTAAGTTTTCAATTTTTTTTTGTTTAGGTTAGGCTTGGTAATGAAAGATTTGTCACTGATGTTTTGGTGACAGGAGCTTGACAGGCAGAAGAATCCAATTGCTTCTCTGATCCAATCGCTCATCAATCAAATTGGTACACATCATAATCCTCTCTCTAATGGGCTTTACATTCGAGGTATTAAGGCCCATAAGGGTGCTTTAAGTTTCCAAAAGGGAGATATATTTTACGTTCGAAATGACAACGGCTAAAAGCTGGAAGATTGGGAGGGAAATCGGAGATGCCGTGCTCAAGGCGTCTAGTAACCCTAACCGGAGATGGTACGGACCTCACATGGCCGCATCGGTTCGTGCAATCTCTGAACGTATACCGCTTGTTGATTTCGTACTCGAGATCAGAGACGCTCGTGTACGTCTTCTTCTCATTGTCTTCAAAGTGTTCGATTAATTGCCTCAGCTAAGTTTGTTTGTTTTTTTTCTTTTTGTAGATTCCTTTGTCTTCTGAGTATGAGTTGTTAAGAAAGTTTTCGCCTTTTCCTTCAAAACGGATCGTCGTGTTGAACAAGATGGAACTTGCGGATCCTTTGGAGTTGAAGAAGTGGATGGGTTATTTTCAAGGGAGAAACTATCTGTCGTTTGCAGTAAACTCACATAACAAAGAGTGTGTCAAGAATGTAAGATATGTTCAGTTTTGATTTCTTAATCTTCAGTTCTGAATGGCTGCTAAAGAAAAACTTAAAGAAGACTTTTTGTTTTCAGTTTCTGAACTTCTTGCAGAGTCAAGTTAGGGAATTGCACAAGTCTGGCCATTCTGGTCATACCACAACTATGATGCTTCTTGGGATTCCCAACGTTGGAAAATCCGCTCTCGCCAATTCTCTTCATCAAATTGGGAGGATTAGTGCTGCAGGTAAACCCACTTATCTCTCTTATAATCATATATGATCGTTGTTTATTCGTTCGAGTTTCAGGTTCTTCATGATCTAACAATGTTTTATTTATAGAGAAGGGGAAGCTAAAACATACAATAGTTAGTTCACAGCCTGGAGATACTAAAGACATTATGAGCCTGAAGGTTTGTTCCCTCTTTATTAGTACATTTCTCATGCTCTGCTCCAATATATTAGCTCTTGTATGTGTTAGTTATTTTTCCTTTAAGGGTATGTACCTTCCTGTTTGTGTGAGTTTTGCATGCTGCTTCTAGTTTAACTCTGTTAGACATTGTGAGCTTGAAGGTTTGTTCCCTTCTTTTGGCACTGTTAGTACATTTCTTACGCTCTGCTCCAACAATTCAGTTTCTTTTTATGCTTATTATGTTCTTGTCTCTCGCATGTGCAAGTTTATATGTATTTGTATGGTTACCTGCCTTCCTGTTTATTTGAGGTGTGCATGCTGCTACTAGTTTAAGTCAGTCTGATTAGAGGGTTTATTTGTCTCAGATCGGTAGCCATCCCAACGTCTATGTTCTAGACACGCCTGGAGTTTTTCCTCCTAAGCTGCTTGATGCTGAGATCTGCTCGAAGTTGGCATTGACAGGTCTGATCAGCACTAAACACAAACATGATAGCTCGCCCACTAGAAATTTTTGATGTATGTTCACTCCTAGAGATAGTGTGGAAAACTTTACAGGTTTGTTTTTCTTTTTCCCCGCAATGTAGGAGCTATTCCGGATGATATAATTGGGGAGACAGAACTAGCACAGTTTTGTCTGACCCTACTAAACTCGAGCCATGAATACAAGAAGTGGGCAAAATTGTACAGATCTCAGGATGTTACAGGAAGTTTATCCAATGTAAGCTCCACGTCTAATGCCCAACGTAAGAGGCAGTTCCCAACAGATCACACACAGGTACCATGACAAGACATAAACATTATTTGCTACTCGGTTGTCCTTCATTTGTTGAATGCATCTTGTTTTATCTATTGCAGGATTTTATAGTTAACGATGTACGGAGGGTTTTGTACGAGACAATTTCAGCATTTGACGGAAACTTTGAAGATGATATCAGCATGCGAGAACTTATAGCGACACAATTTACTGCATTAAGAACGGTACTTAGGGTTACAGAAGAAGCAAGTGAGTTTGCTGATCTCAGAGTTGCTTCTAAGGTATTGAATCTTTATAGAACTGGTAGACTTGGGCATTACACAATGGAACATGCTTCTTGTTGAGTATAAGATTATGTGGTTGTGATTATATCTTTTTGTTGGTTAGTTTCTCTTAACGGTCAAAAGATCGCTCTTGAGTTTGATTGTGCTTCCATTCCCGGAAGTTTTCTTATGTCGGTCCACGTCTTGTTGATCAGAAAGGTTCGGTTTTTGTGACGGTTCGGTTTTTGTGACGGACCGTCTGTTATTTGTTTCGTAAAGAGCTGCTTATGATGATGTGTTACAAATATTAGAGATTAAATCTCTCATATTGGGAATTAAAAGGAAAACTTAGTAATATATAAGAAATAAAAAGTTAATTTATTTATCACCAGTTAATTTTATGTTGAAAATTCATCTAGTTTAACATAATATTAGATTAACATAATATTAGAATCGAATCTAAACATTCCAATTTGATCCATATCGACTTGATCCAAAGTTGGGCTATCAATCTTTGACTTGATCCAAAGTTGGGTTATCAATCCTTGTCCGAGCATGCAGAGACAGAGATTGATGCTTAAAGAATTATGATCTTAAAAAATTATCATCTCGAGCCAGTATATTTAGTCATTCCACATTAGGAGTTGAAAATGATTATTATTAATATAAAAGACAGAGTGACCAATCTATTTATTATCAATTGATTTTAAATTAAAATCCATCTAATTTAACAACAAAAATTGGTATATGAAATTTGTTAGAATCAATTGATTTGGAAGAAGAAAAAAGTGAAAGCATGTATAGTTTGTATGGAAGCATCATAGAGATGCCTGAATGATTACATATGTTTCATTAAAGTTGTATCTTTGATCTCTTTTGTGTTTTATGCATTTAAATTTTGCCTTTCTCATTTTATATATTCTTATTGAATGTCTAAAACTCTAAGTCCGAAAATTTTCATTTTAAAAATAGTACCAGAACCTCGAGAAAATGAAGAATATTCTTGATTTCTATCATTTTCTGAATTCTTACAAATGTTCATATAAACAATGTTCATATAAACTGTAATTATCTACAAAATGTAACTACTCTTTATTAATTTTTCTTATGGTTACCCTTAAAATTACTGTTCAAAAAATAAAATATGAAAAAATAAGAACTAAATAAAAATGAAATAATTCTTTTTATTGTTTGAATATGAAACTACCCGAAATATCTTTACAACTTACATAACTTTTTAGTATCGTTCAATTAGTCGCACATAATTTATTTTCAATAAATATATGAATTATATAGAGTCAAATGTGAGTAATGAACAAAAATATGGGTTGTCATCCTATATATATTAAAAAAGAGCATTACAATATTTGAATGTTATCATGTGTCATCGCTAAAAATAGCTCTTAGGATCCTTAGAAAAACAGGTTGATCCATCTAAATATAATTTATATTTTTTATTAAAGTAACCATAAAATCAATTAGTAATCTATAAAAATGTTCCTCTTTCTTTCGTTAAATAAAAATTACGAAATTATTCAATATGATTAAAATATATATGACATTTAATAATTTTGAGTAATGAAGATTTGATAAAAATTTGTGTATCCTCTTCTTTTTATTTAATTTATATTATGAAAATGAATTAAAGTATTAAATAATTAAATTTTAGATTTTTTCTGATATAATATATTATAAATATTTAAAACGAATATATATTAAAAATAAAGTTTTACATTGATTTTTGTGATCAATAGTTTAAACTTTTGTTATAACAAAATTAAAATTGTCATAAAATTATATGATTTATATTAAAATGTACATCTATTTTACTATCATTTAAATTATAATATATACCCTATTAAATATATAAATAATTTGTTTTCAAAATTTAAGAAATATGTATTATACTTGAACTGATAAAGAATAAATAATTTTACAATTAAATTTGCTTAAATCATTAAAATATATTTTACATATGTTTTATCATCAGTTTAAAAGTATATTTAAAAATATTTTAAAAAAATATCTCGTTCCGCGCATGGCGCAGATTATTACTTCGAAAACAATATACGTAAGTATTCACAGTTTCACCTATATAACTTTCATTAAACATGATTTCTACGACTATCTATAATGGTCAAATTTTTCAACACCTTACCTTTCTCCCTTTTAACATTCCATATTATTTTGTCTTTGTTTCACCTAATTATTCAACACTCACTTTATTTTTTACCTCTACAATAATTTTGTTTAATAAATTTCAACATCCCCTTCCACTATTTTTTTTCTTTTTTTAGTTTAATAAATACATATTAATAATTATTCCAATTGTAATTAACTAAAAAATAAATGACATAATTTTTAATAATTTTTAACTATGTTCGTAAATAATTATTTAAAAATAATATTAAAATAAATATTGTTTAAATAGATTACATTATGAAACTTCAAACACACATGGTACAAACACATAAAACAAAAAAATAAAAACATATAACTTAATGGTACAATAGGCTCGTTCAAACAAAACTCTTAAATCACACATATAAATTTAAAGTCTTTTTAATCTTGGAACATTCCGAATTTTGACCATATATGTGTTTGACTTGGTTTGATTACAATTCGTGATGTACATTTGAATCATGTAATTCAGATCTAGCATGCATCTGATTTAAAAATATGAATCTATTAGAACTATTTGCCCCAAATTGATCATAATCGGTCCAAATGTTGAGCATATGTATCTCGTTCATCCTTAACAATCATATTCTGCAGTATTATAAATGACCGCATGATGATAGCAAAATCAGATAAGTCCCACATGCAAGCTGGTTCACGAATAATTTTGAATCAAACCGGTAACACTCCAAATGCATGTTCGATGTCATTCCGACATCCTTCTTGATGTTTTGCACATACTTGTCTAGTTCACTAGTACTTTGGAATTATTATTAATATGTAGTTATTGAATATTTTGCAAATAATAATTCAAAAGTACTTTGAGGAAGTCGGATTGATTTAACGAAAGTTAGATATGAATACATACCATCAGCAAGATAATATGTCATATCATACGGACGTTGGTTGACGAAATCATCCACTCTTGGAGTATTTCCTTTTCAATATCACCAAACACTAGTGAGCGATCTGGAACGTTTATATCGTTTAATGTGCCTGAACATCCAAAAAATGCATGTCAAATCCATAGATCATGAGATGCAACATCTTCAAGTATAACAGTGGTGGTTTCCTTATATCCCCTTATAAATTGACATTCCAACACCGTTGGACAATTTTTCCATTCCCAATGCATGCGATCAATACTTCCGATCATTCCTGGAAACCCTCGCATTTCACTAAAATAACATGCAAAATTCTTTGTAAGTCATCTTAAGTTGGAGATCTGAGATAGATTTGTGCATACAATTGTAAGATTCCTTTACAGAATTAATGTAAACTCTCCAACGCTGTAATACTTCCAATTTTGATATATTCATCAACCGCATTGGCAACAACATCATATGCTAACATTCGCATAGCAGTAGTGCATTTTGCTAGTAGAGATATACCAATTTTGCGCTCTCTAAACCAGTTAAGAATGTACCTTTCTTCGATCCTACACTGCTTTTGGTCCGCTTTAATATCAAAAGGGATTTGTGTTATTGGTTATATGAAAAAAAATAAGTTTTATTTATAAAGAGACGTTGCCCCTTGATTTACATAAAGAGACGTTATCCCTTTATTTGCACCAATGGTTCACATATTGCATCGACATAATTATTAAAGTTGAAATAAACAAGATATATGATTAAAACGGAAATACATTATTAAAGCATAAGAAACATAAATAGACATTATCCCTTGATTTGCACAAATGATCACGGATTGCATCGACACACTTATTTAAATAACAAGAGACAAAATATATGATTAAATCAGAAAGAACAAACATCTATATTATTAAAATTGAAGTATATTTAAAAAATCACCCGTAATTCATCTTCTTATTTAAAATTGGCATCGACATGATCTCTACACATTTAGTTATCATTTTAAAGGCTTCTTGTCATCTTATAATATTGCTTAAAGAGTCCATCTTAATTCTTTCCGCAAAATATTCCTAAAAGCAAGCAATTATATCTAACTTAGCATAATATGATATGATCCGTGCGAACGGATCAATGTTTTTTGTTTGCATTTTAATTATTTTTTCATATAAAAATGTAATGTTCTTTAGTTTCTAATTAAAAGGGAACATAATTATAATCACAAATATGGATAACACAGGCCATATTTTCTCTATTCAGTTTTATCTATATTTGTTTTGTAAATAAGTCTTTTCAAAATATAAGAGAGAGAATCACAGAAACAAATATGTATACTTGTTTTCAGATTATTTACTTTGATGTTTGCTACATAGACGTTCTTTCATTTTGTTTTGTTTGTAGTTAGAGATTTTCTTTTTCTTGATTATCTGTTGGCAGGATAGTGATTCGTTCTTGTTAAAACCTAGTTTGTCTTTGTCTTCTTTCTTCTCCATTTCTGTTTTTGTTAGATGTAAAGCAATACAATTAATTTGTCATATAAAAAACAGATTTGTAAATACCAGTTTTGTAGATAACATAGTTGAAGATACCTATCGTTACTCTCGTTGCTGTCAAAAACAAAAGAGTGCATGGGAAAAGAAAAACCCTAGGGATCAAAGAAAAGAAAAGAAGCTCTAGATATTCTAAAGGATCATCCCCCTTATTAAAAAAAAAAGATTCAATAAGATAGTAGGGAAGGAAAAATAAAAATAAAAAGAGTTAGAGCTAAGAAGTGTGAAAGCGTTATCGATCTGATCGATTATGTTCAACTAGATTCCTAGACCAACACTAGTATGCACTTAAGTATTTAATCATGCAAGGCTCGGGTTCTAATTTATTGCACTCTTGTGCCTCTCATTTGTCCTATGATTTTAGGAACAAACAATTAGTCACCCTGTCGTGCCTTTCTAACTATTCCATATCCTAGTATTACAAGCTACCATGGTGTAGATATATATAGTATCCTAGCAATCATGTAATTAAGAAGTTCATTCAAAACCCAATAAATTCCTAAACCTAGCAGTTGGATCTACTTATACATGATAGTTGTCACATAAATCATAGATGAATATATGAAAAATGTAAATATAAATTAAACCAAAATCAAGGGAGTTCGAAGAGGAATCTGAAGGAGTTCCTCTCTTCTCTCATAACTAAGAACTATGAAGAAAAGATGTAAAAGAAAGCGTAGCCGTCAGCAATGGCTTACAAACACACATAAATAGGGTTTCTGGTCGTCATGGCATTCTGGTAATTTAGGTTTCTTCTGGTCTTTACACATACTTGGCCTGCGTTATTGGATCCATATCAATCGATACAAGTAGTGCTGCATCGATCGATTTTCCTTTATTTTCTTGACAGCTTCCTTTCGCGAGGCACACTGACCACTTTTCAGTAAAACAGGCATAACTTTCGATACAAAATTCTGGTTGACCTCAAACTAGTGGCATTGAAAAGCTAACTCCAAGCTATATCTTTTGACAAAATATGGACTCAATCTAACGGTGAGAAGATCTATATCCATAGATAAACATCATACGCGTATGTGCAGTTTTGCACCTCAAAAAGCTCCAGAATTACAAAAGTTCTCCAGAACGTACATGAACCCGTAAACACTCTAAAACATACTCCAAACCCATATAATAGATTCATTAGAGCACATATACCATGGGTAAAAACTAGTAAAATTCTAGAGTCCAATGACTCATTTGATGCTAAATATATATATATATATATATATATATATATATATATATATATATCTAATGACTCAATAGTGCTGTTACAGTCCACCTTGTTCATTTTCTTTTTATTTCTTTTGAAAAAATGTAGGCGAATAATAGGGTCATCGGTAATATACACATAATGCCAACATAAAAAAGAATAGAAACACACTTTTTCTGGAAATAAAATAACAAGAACAGAAACAAAGCAAAAGGATTTTTATGAGTTTTCTGATTTTCTAACAAGAACACAAAAGCAAATAAAATGAAAAACAAAGTGGATAGATAAAACCTGATGGATATGAGCTTTTGAAGCTCTGATACCAGATGATATAAGATTGAAATCACTCCAACTTAAGATCACTTACGGAAGGTGGGACGATGTTAGAGATGGATGATGAATAGATGATTGACTCTCTCAATCAGTGGATCGATTGACTCTCTCAATCACTGAACCAAGTGTGTTTGAAACAGAAAAACAAGCTGGAGTTCACAAAATCAATGGAACAACAAGAATCTCCTTTTGAATCCTAAAGATCAATATTTTATGCAAAAAGGATAATGAACAAGGCCACAAGGTCTTCTTGCTTCCATCCTTCTTTAACACCAAGTGTGGACTCATCTTCAGAAGAATCTCCTTTTGCCGCGGCTACTTTAGAGGGTTTTGGAGAAGCTGAGATGAAATGGCTCCATAAACCCCAAGTGATGTCTTCACCATGTGCGACCAATACTTTAAACCGCCATTTGTTTGTATTAGTTCGTCTTTCAAATCTTAGGGGAAATTGGGTTTCGATTTTTCGTTTTAGAGAAAAATGTGTTGATATAGTTTAATTGTGTGCAATTAGGACGAAGTCCAAAATTCGTGTGAATCTATTACTATACGATAGTTATGGTGGAGAAATAGTTCGTTACAGAAGATAATGGCCTTATTTCAATACTTTGAGATATTATTCCTCTTAAGATTATAAAATGATAGTGTGTGGGTTGATTCTACTTGAGATATAACTTTCTCAACCAAACCTTTTTACCACTGCGACTAGTCCCATACATCCTCAACTCATCTCCATGGACGTGTGATTCGTTAGAGAAACAAGCAGAACAACCAGTCTTCTTTTCCGAGAGTTGACTATTCTATGCAGTCTTTTCAACAAAGCCAAACATCCACAAAACCATCTCTCAGATCATTGTAATAATCAAGAACAGCTAGGTTTCATCAATATTAAAAGGATTTTAACATAAAAACCCTTCAACTAAGTTTGTTTTGGATAAAAATCCCTAAACTAAGTATTTAATGAAAAATCTCCAAACTACCTTTCTTTAGTGAATTAAACCCTCGCCAGTCATAATTATCAGTGCTACCGGTAAATTTTTAGTGTAGGGGTTTTATGATTAAACATAAAAAAAAAAATCAAAATCAAAATATAATAAAATTATCTAAAAATTTGTAATAATTTTCAAAACTAGCATTTTAAATTTTTTTGTAAATATAAGCGTGATTTCTTATCCTTGTAAAATAGATTTTTAACTCTAAAATACCTTAACTACGTTTTTTTGGGTAAAACCCCCCAAACTAACAAGTAAACCCCCATATTAAAGATAGTTGAAGGGTTTTTATCGTTAAAAATCTAAAAGAAAAATTATAACATTATCTAAAAATTAATAACTTAAATTTTTAAAATAAGCATTTTTCAAACTTTCTGTAAATATATGAGTTTGATTTGTTTTAACATCAACATTATATATATATATATATTAAGATTTTAAAACACCAAAATATAATAAAAATCATCTAAAGATTTATTATTACATTTTTATTAAATAAAATATAATTTTTATTCTGTTTTCTTGGTTTTATATTTATTACTTTTGATAATTTTTATTACAGGTAAATCTTTAGATAATTTTTTTATATTTTCTTGGTTTTTACATTTTGAATTTATACATATATAATTTGATTTTAAAAGGATAACAAATCAGACTCATATAGTTACATAATGTTTTTTTTAAATGAAAGTTTTGAAAATTAAAATTACGAATTTTTAGATAATGTTATTTTCTTTTGAATTTTATTGATTTTATGTTTAAAGATAAAACCTCTAAACTGAAGATTTACCGGTAATACAGGTAATTATGAACGGCAAGGGTTTAATTCACTAAATAAAGTTAGTTTGGGGTTTGTTTCATTAAATACTTAGTTTAGGGGTTTTTACCCGAAACAAACTTAGTTGAGGGGTTTTTATGTTAAAAATACATATTAAAAGAGAGAGAGAGAGAGTAATAGTTAAGCGCTTTGACATGAAATAGTTAAATGATAGAGACATGTTAAAATGTGATTTCAGATATCATATGAGTAAATACATGTAAAATATATCTAGTGATTATATGATTATTAAACAAATTTTTCAAACCTCCCAAAAATTAACGCACCAACTATTATATGAAATGAAACTCATAGATTCAGAGAACAGGCATGCAAAAACCCATTAATCGTGGATGGTGAGCCGTTACATCCTTACTTGTCCTTTTCCTAGTCATTTTTTTGTTTTGTTTATGGTGGAAAAGCATTATAACCATGTTACTTTAATTTGTTTTCCGTTTCCTTGTTTGTTTCTAAGGAAAACTCCATACAAACTTATTGATAATCCACTGGGCAATGCTGTCCACAGATTCCACCATAAGTTATAAGAAACCATCTAAGACTCAAATTTGGTCTATTAATAGAAAAAGAAAGGAAAAGAAAAAGAAGTTATGGGAGGTGAAAAGACCCAATCTTCTATTGAACAAGACGGATGCTCTGAACTAAAAAACAAGACTAAAGAAAGAAACAAAAAAGTTTTGACCAAAAAAAAAAGGGAAAATACAGAAACAAATATTCTTTCTTTTTACTACTTTTAATGCTTTGAAAAGAATCCTGACGTTGACAAAAAAAAAAAGAAAAGAAAAGGGATCCTGACCGTTGATACTTGTCTTTTATTGGGTGGATGGGGCGGCATTATCTACGTGGTCCTTTATACAATCGCTGTAACGCCAACACGAGGATTAGTGTGACTGATAAATATTCTCTCTTTCTTCTTCTCAAGGAACCTCCTTTCTTTCTTTCTTTTCCTCAACTTGCAGAAGAAGAAGAAGAAGCGATATACACAAGGTTTGCTTTCATCCTTCTTTGATTTGGGTTTTCACCATCTCTCCTTTTTGGTGAATTTTCTTGGAGAAATGTAGTAAATGCGATGCCTTTAAATGTCTTGTTACTGCTCTTGCTTAGTGATGCAGCTCATCTATGTTGATCTTTGGATTGTGATATTATTTAAAGATGATTTTTACTTTTTTTTCTTTGAATTAGATAAGTATGAGTTTCTTTTTTTTTCTTTTTTGTTTATTATTGGTTAGATAAATATTAATGCAATAGGGAAAGATTTTAAAGAGACTATCTTGATCACATTTAGACTATCATGTGTATGATGTCTTAAGAGCTTTGTAGTTAACCTTTGAACTTTTGATTTTGATATTGAATAGATTTTGAGCTAAACTAGTCTATATAGCACTAACAAGCTTTCTAAGCATAGAGAAGAGTGTTCTCTAAACTTTGAAACTTAGATATCTGTAGAAGAAGTTAATGAAAAATCTCTATATTGTTTGATGCTTGAAACTGGTAACAAAAAAATAGATTATATAGAATATAGTCTTGCACACCTGATTATATACTTCTTTTGCTTTATCTAATCTTACTAACTGTTGTGTATACTAAGAACATCAATCAGTTTGCCTTCTATGACTATTCACAGGAAACTTACAAGTTACAATATGGTGATTATGGAACGGCTGAAATCTCCTCCTCCTCTCATGATAGTCTCAGACCTTGATCATACCATGGTAATGATCTGCTTCTGTGGCAAAACTCTATTTGCATTTGCAATAGAAGAAGATAAACATGTTCTTGATGTGATTCTGTTTTTGTTTTTTACAGGTTGATCATCAAGATCATGACAACCTCTCTCTTCTAAGGTTCAACTCACTTTGGGAAGACACATATCGCCGTGACTCTCTCCTTGTCTTCTCAACGGCAAGATCACCAATTCTTTACAAAGAGTTGAGAAAGGAGAAACCATTGTTGACTCCTGATATCATTATTACATCTATAGGAACCGAGATAGCCTTTGGTAACTCCATGGTTCCTGACCATTCTTGGGTTGAGACCTTGAGCAGCGGTAAATGGAACAGGGAGATAGTGTTAGAAGAGACCAGCAAGTTCCCTGAGTTAACTCTTCAGCCGAAAACCGAGCAGAGGCTGCACAAGATCAGCTTTTACATTGATGAAGGTAAAGGTGAGGCAGTGACCAAGGAACTTTCAGAGTTGCTGGAGAAACGTGGCGTTAAGTGTTTTACTTTTATCCTTTTTTGTGAGATCTTTGTTTCTTGAAAACCAAATGGTTATTGACGTCTTTTGTGTATTTTTCAGTTGGATGTCAAGATTATTCACAGTTGGGGAAAGAATCTTGATGTTATACCAAGAGGTGGAGGAAAAGGAGAAGCTCTTGAGTATCTTCTCAAGAAGCTTAAGGCTGAAGGAATCGTTCCTGTCAATACTCTTGCTTGTGGTGACTCTGAACATGATGCTGAGCTATTCAGCATCCCTGATGTTCATGGTGTCATGGTAGTGTTCAGTTGTTACACTCAATTCTTACCAAACACAAAAGCTTTACTGGTTTTTATTTTTTTGGCCTGTGTGTGTTTGTGAAGGTGAGCAATTCTCAAGAAGAGTTACTGAAGTGGCATACTGAAAATGCTTTAAACAACGCAAAGCTCATACATTCAAGCGAGAGATGTGCAGATGGGATTCTTCAAGCTATTGATCATTTCAAGCTTGGTCCAACTCTTTCTCCAAGAGATAATTCTGAGTTCTTGAATGGAAAGACGGATATTGCCAATCCTGGTCAAGAAGTTGTGAGATTCTACTTGTTCTATGAGAGGTTGAGACGCGGCGAGATCAAGAAGTATGAAACATACATAGACAGCTTCAGAGAGTCTTGTGTGAGTGTTTGTAAATAAGATGCAAATGGAATCTATATTTGTCTTGTGGACCGGACTAATTACCTTTTTTCTTGGAACTTTTTCAGCACCAAGATGCTGTCTTTTTCCATCCATCAGGTGCAGAGAAGTCTCTGAGGGACACCATTGATGAGCTGAGGAAGTATCATGGAGACAAAAGTGGGAAGAAGTTTTGGGTTTGGGTGGATCAGGTTCTTGTTGTAGACAACATTCCTGGGAAATGCATAGTGAAGTTTGATAAGTGGGAGCAATGCGGTAAGAAGGATATTTTTGCAACCTTATCTTATATCAGCAAGTCCTTATGGTTTAGTAAATGACACTGATGGTTTGTTACTTTTGGCAGAGGATGAGCGTACATGCTGCACAACCACTGTTGAGTTCACTTCAAAGGTAACCAGATACTTTCAGAAGTCAATATAAAGATTAAAAGTATCATATGATTGAATGAGAAATGAACTGAAAAATATGCAGGGAGGGGGATGTTTGGTGTGGGAACAAGTGAAGCAGATATGGTCAGAGGAATCAGAGCTGGAAGATGGAAACAGTTACTGGATTATCTGAACCTTGTGAATGATGACAGTCTCCAGGATTTGTCTTCCCTTTCTCCATATAGGTTTTCTATAAGTTTTGAAATTGTTTTTTGATAATTACAAAGAAAGTGTAATATACACTTGAGATTTTACCTGGATTAGAAGAAAACTATAAAACTGAGGGCCCAACCGGTGACCTCTTGATCTGCAGTCAAATGCTCTACTACTGAGCTATGGACCCATCTATGCAGGTTGCTGCTATTAAGATTATTCAGAAAATAGACTTCCTATGAGTTATGAGAAATTATGTTATATTTTTTGAACAGATTCTCAGCCTTATAATTATTTTGTTTATGTATATTCTTTTCTGTGGTTCATACATCTCCACAATTGAAAAGTTTCCAAAAAATAAAAATAAAACAGAAAATAAACTAAATTTATATAAAGAATAATAACAATACAGACAGAACACCAGTTGTCACCACATCCGAAGTTGATGTTGTAGGAACGACAACTTAAAATGAACCATATCTATTTCCTGACATATATATAATCCTCAACATCATCATCACCTCTCTTTATTTTGATGTTATCCTGTGAAAAAAATCTTTTGATTTTATTTTTGATATTGAAAGCAAACTTCCTATCCTTCACTCATTTGACAAATATGAAAATGATAGATTTATATATAAGTATTTGGCAGTTATTATCTCTCAACTTTTACCTTCTGTAACAAAAATATTCTGTTTCAGAAAAATGCATATTTTAACAAATAAATAAACTACATTCTATAATGTAATATATTTTTATTAATTAATAATGATTAATTGCAAATTAAAAAATTATATTTATTGAATTTTCTTAGATTAAAATTACAAGAAATACATATTCACAAATTATGTATGTATAACTAAGATTGAATATAGGTAAAAGTTTTAAAATATACATTATTTAGAAACATATAAAATATATGTTTTCAAAAAAAAACTAAGGGACAAAAAACAAGTTAATGGTAGAAATAAATATATAATATACACAGCAAATGAAAGTTTAGAAAATGCACGACTACTATGTTATTAATCATTTTGTTTAGAAATAATTGGGACAATTATCAATAAAAATTGGGACAATTTGTAAAATAACCAAAAAAATAAATTTAGTTTTTTTAAAAAAAAAGTTGAGAGAAATAGGAATAAAAAGGAGGAGAGAAGATAGGATTTTGGCTATTTTGCAAATTTTGATTTTTAAAGCTATGGAAACGAAGTTTATATAATATATTAATTAAATCTTTTAACTAATATAAATATGAAAACTCTAAAGTAATACTAGTAGTTTTGATTTTTCTTCGTAAAGTCTACTCATTCTTGATAACTTTATTTATTCATTTAACAACAAAATAGTATATTTTAGACGCAAGAGATCACTAAACGCATGTACCAGAAGTGGACTCTGAATTTTGGGTAACGTACGTCATCTAGAAATTAAAAAAAAAGTGAAACAAGTTCAAACTGTTAATCTATTTAAGAATAAAAACAAACAAGATGAAGAGGTGGTAACTTGGTAAGGCTTTTTTCAATTAATTACAGAGAAGAACTCAAATGTAACCCAAGCAAAAAGCTGTAAATAACAACCATATTATTACTGTATTTATTTAAATTTGTGATGGAGAGACTGAATCATTTTAATTTTAACCAATGAGTTGTTTGTTGACAAAAACAAGAAAAAATACTTGTCTTTTTAATTTAACAATTTCTTATTAATTGGATTTATTTATGTCTAGATTGAACCATTTTAATTTTAACTACTGAGTTGTTACCTGATCAAAAACAAGAAAAAATATGTGTACTTTTAGTTTTAACTAATAAATATTAACAATTACCATTATTTAGTATATTTATGATGTAATCTTTTGTATTATAATAACTACGAGTTGTTTGTTGACCAAAAACAAAAGAAAAAAGAATAGTTGTCTTTTTTTTTTGTGTGCAAACAGTTGTCTTTGTAATATAAAATGGAAACAACAAAGACCAACTTCTCCATCCTCTCTGTTCATTTTTTTTTCTTTTCTCCTTTGCAATGTTTTTTCCATTTCTCCTTCTCATCATCTCTTCTCAGATCATGTCCCCTGATCCCTTCTCCCTCATATCTTCTTCCCCTAATTAAAATTATTATCACATAGATCCTCCCATCAAGATCCATTTGCTGATTTTTTTTTTATCAAATAGTAGAAGAAAATTAATTAAAACCCTTCATGGAGAGTTCTTTAGGTTTCATGGCCGTCTTCGCCGTCTCAGGGAGCGTTGTCTTCCTCGCGAGTCAATTCCACAAACGTCTCCTCTCTGATTATATGGACAAGTTTGAATTCGAAATCCGTAAGAACTTACAAAACCATTTCTTGATTTTTTTATTTATTTTGATTTATGAAAGAAAGAAAAAGATAAATAAATTATTGTGTTTTAGGATCGAGGGAGAATGTGGTGATGAAGAAGAAGGTGAGATTCGCGGCGGATGTGGTGGAGCCGTCGGGGAATAACAAGGAGTATCGCCGGAGACACTCATCCAAGGCTAAATTTGAAAAGCAATCCAAGATGGCGGCAATTGTTTGAAGGTTTTTTGTTTTGTTTTGAAGGAGTGATTATTATGTAATTAATCAATTGGGGTTTGTGATTTGATTTGAATTTTCGTAATTAATTTTGGGGGGATTAATCTGATGAATCTGGGGAAAAACCTTTTTTAGGTCTTCCCATTGGTCAAATATTTTTCCTGTTTGTGTAACTTTTTCTTCGTTTTTGGGGGGTTTTATTTGTAAATATTTTTGTTTGTGTAAATACAAAATGTGATTGTTAACTACCTTTTGTTTAACCGTATGCTGTGATGATTGTGCATATGTTGCGCTGCCTCTTGATTACAACTTCTCATAATTGTGATTGTTACTAACTATGATTTTGAGGGAATTTTAACAAAAAGAAAGAAAAAAAATGATTTTGAGGGTAATCTAGTGACGTAATAAGCAATTTATGTAAGATAATTGGATCACAACTTCATTCCTCGAACTACCTCCATGGAATCACTGCGTTTGAGAAGATTTCATTATAAGAGAATGTGTTAAATTGGTTTCAAATGGAAGAGAATAAATCTAAAAGGTTTCTGATACAGAAATAGTGGGTATTGGATTATCAAAATTTTAGAATGGCTCATGGAAATATTTAGTTTTATCATTTGATGTACATTTTAGAGGTTTACTTATGAAATGTTACAAAAAAAAAATGTTACATATTCACTATATTAAGATAAGATCATATACAGACATACATGATGAAAAATAATGAACTTTACAAACATACATAGTTACAAATTTAATAATTCAAATGCATAAAGCTTGTCCACAAAGAATTATAAAATTATTTTTTTCTAAAAAAATGTATTCATTATAAGGCACATATGTCTAATTACGTAATATATTATTTTCTAAATTGGCTAAGCAGCAGGGAAAAATATCTTGAGGATTTTGTCAAAATTTTATTGTGTTGAATGGTAATTCCATTATTAACTAATTACAGTAGAACCTTTATAAATTAATATTCGATAAATTAATATACACTAAATATCTCTATAAAATAATATAATTTTATAGTTCCAAATTAAATTTTTGGTTCGATTAGTATATCGATAAATTAATATCTCTCTAAACTAATAAAAAAAAAGAAAATTTTGGTATAATACCAACATTATTAATTTATAGAGGTTTTACTACATTATATTTCAAAAACTTTCATGACATACGGATAAATTATTTATCTTTGCGTTAACGTACAAACTCTGTATTTGAGAGAGTCGAGCCTAAAATATAATATGTTCAGGAAGTGCGACAGCAGAACCTTAAAGACTTATTAAACATTCAAGATTTGTCAAAGATTTGGGGCATATAAAAACTGTTTAAACATAGAAATTATTAGTATGGAAACGTGGTCTTTAAACTAATGAAAAGGGTACCGTAAACAATCCGAAAGGTCACAGACCAAAATTAAAGTGTGGCTTACCAGAGGATGGAACTGGTCATATGATTAATAAATTACGATCGTGACGTGACGACATGCGGCATGTCACATGCCTACTTTATTTACACATATATAATAGTATTTGCATCACCCTCCTCAAGAAAGAGTGAGGATGACGACATAAGAAGCCGGTAAAGAAAGGGATTAGAAGGTTCATATTTGTTAAGAAAGGAGATTATCAAGATCATGGCTTCATGAGCTTTGTACTAAAAGAAAGGAGATTAGAAGGTTCATATATGTCATGTTTTTGGGCCGGTAATGGGTTACGGCCCATATTAGATAAATACAGCTGAAGCATTTCCTCAATAAAAGTCAAAGATCTCTTGCTAAAGTTGTGGCAGGGAAGAGTAGATGTCTTTTTCTAAATAAAATGACTTTGATGGTCTAATTCAGCTGTATGTATTTAAATTTATGTCACGAGTAGGTTACATGGAGGGGAAAATAGTATTCCAGTGAATAATAACATTAGTTTTATCACTTTGTGCAATATTTTCAGATTGTACTCTTGCGTTTTATTACGTGCATGTGCCCAGATCATAGATCGGTTAGTTGTCTGAGATATAAATGTATCATGTATGTTGTTCCATTAAATGCCATGATCCAATATCGCGCATCAATCTCATACACACGTATACTGGTGTACATTTTTATAGTATTTTGAAGATGAAGAAATCATAAGATCCAAAAAGACATAAAAGTGATTTATACTCTCGCATCTATGCATTGTAAGATCTTCCAAATCAAAATTCGTCTCTCATGTTATAATTCACGCATATAAGTTATAACAGCACAAGGTTTCGGAGTATAGTTTCTTCTTTGATTATTGCGTATTCAATTTCTTTCCTTCTTAAACAATATGAACGACTTTTTTTACTCATCCATTTCCTAAATAAACAGAAAACTTCCCATCTATAAGAACATTTCGTCATTTGCATACCAAAGTTATGGACGACCACCTAGCTATTGACAAACGGAGGGTCTAATATCACATGTATCATAATTAAGGACCCGTCCAAAAAATTGAATCAATGTTTTGCAGTAGCTTGTATATGCATATATAGTACTATACAATTTGAATATAGTTTTCTTCTTTTCTTTTTGTTTAAAACTTCTTGTGGTAAAATAGGTTAAACTATACGATTGCAACCAGAATATCTAAATATAGAAGTTGTCACAAAACCAACCCTTAAATATGTAAGAAATCACATTCAAATTAGGGCTAAATGTTTTTTTTTCCACTGAAGCTAAACTAATATATATATGTGTGTGTGTGTGCGTGTTCCAAGTTCCAACGTAATGAAATGAATTCGAAATACCTTTTCACGTCACGGCTCCTCGGCAAGTTTTAAGGACATCTCTAATCTCACTCTATTTTTTCACTTTAAAATAGAGTTTTAGAGTAAAAATGTTCCAATGATACTTTATATCTCATTCTATTTATAGAATGAAAATATGTTTATTCCAAATATAGAGTAACTTGTTTTTTCTTTGTTTATAACTCTATTTTTCACTCCAAAATAGAGTACCATTGGAGTAAACTTCAACTCTATTACATAGTGACACTATTTTATAGTAAAAAATAATGTAAATGGTCTAATGAAACTAATATATGAAAGCTTAAAAGATGTTTTCGTCATGATCATAAGTTAATAATTACTCAGTTTCTACTAGAAAAATGAAATCTTAGTCAGGACTCAGAAACATACGGTTTGGACTTTGGAGACACGTTGTTTATGTTCCTTTCTTTACTTCTGTTTGCTTATTTTAATATCGACTTTGATAGGAGCTTCAAAACAAAAGGTATATGTTTGAAGGCGACAAAGAATCTAACTGCAATCGAAACTTCACCGTCTCCAATGTACGTAAGAGAAACAATGCGTACTCTAATTAAGGCTTAGCGTAGACACTAAGTAGACATATTTCCATGAGAAGCTTTTCAATTTTCACGTGCTAATTTATGTTGTATCATGTAAACATTAAAAAATTAGTTAATATGAGTTGAATATACTTACTATAGATGTATTATTTTAACAAATTGACACCTAGATATGTATAATCCATCTGGTATTACCATATATTTTACATTATGTCAACAGTTGGTTAGATAGAGGGAAATATATAGTATTCCAGTGGCCTAACATTTTTCAAAAAAAAAATGCAGATTTTATTTCAGATTGTCTTGCGTTTTATTACGTGCATGTGCCCAGGTCATAGATCAATATTAGCTGTCTGAAATATAAATGTCTGTTGTTCCATTAACTGCCATGATCCATCAAATATCATACATCAATTCATACACACGTATTATTATTTTTTAACAATTAAGTATGAAACAATAATAGTTTGTAGTCCAACAAAAAGACAAATTATGAGTGATTTTTGTAGAGAACTAGCATATCTACATTGAATGTTAAGATCTTCCAGAATCAAATGTGGCCATATAGTTCGCATTCAACAAAGAAGTTTCTGAAGTAGTTTCTTCTTTGATTATTGCCTAATCAATTATAGTTTTTTCTAACAAGAAAAGGTTTCCACAAAAAGATTTCTTCTTCTTTTCTACTCAATTTAAAATAAAAATAATAAACACGCGGCAATCCTAACTACTTATTGCTCATCTACTATGCGAAGGCTCTATGTTGAAAATTCAGGTAATAAAACTGATAAAATTTCGATCAGAAATAAAAATCCATACTGAAACGAAGACTCTAAAATATGTAACGGTTTCTTAACAATCTTATCAATAAATAAACACAAACAAAAATTTGTTGTTATTCGATAAGTTTCAAAACCCAAGACTACTAATCTGAGAAACTTTGCAATGTATAACATAAACGGATCATCAAAAAAAAATGATTCAACTTTTTCTTGACACTATATGATATATCTAAGATTTCTCGGCCAAAGTCTGATAATTTTCGTAGCAAATATGTTATGAAATCTAAGTAGAGAATTTCTCACTCACTATATCATATCCAACCATAAGAAGAGAATTTCTCACTCACTATATCATATCCAACCATAAGAAAAATGCACATTAATTAGAACAAAGTGATTTAAAAAAAAAAACACTGCCCATTTACTCAACGTAATGAATTCGAAGTACATATTCATGTCACGGGTTTCTTGGCAAGTTTTAATGAAACTTAATTTGAATATTTGAAAAATGTTGTTTGGCCAGGACTCGGGAGCAAAATCTTGTTTAGAAACCTAGGGTATTTAGAAACATGTTAACCTTCCTTTTATTATTTTGTTTGATTGTTTTACTTTTGACTTTGATCGGAGCTTCAAAACAAAGGTACTGTATATATGTTTGAAGGCGACGAATAAACTAACGTGAAAGGTCGCTATTTATTTCTAGCTCTACGTCTGTATGGCATGTAAGATAAGTGATGCGTACTCTAATTAAGGCTTGGCGTAAACACTTAGGTATAGACATATTTGCATGAGAAGCTTTTACAGTATCACGTGTGAGTTTGATGTGATGATACAGTATATGATAACAATTAAAAACTGTATGCGATGTTCAATATTTTCAAAACTTAAAGAATTTTAAAATCCATTGATCAGTCCAGGACTTTGTAAATTGTAGTCAAATGGTAAAGAGATGGGATTGGGATGCGAACACGAGTTCATACACCTCATGTCCAAAACTATAACACATTATTTTTGTACATTCACATATATGATTCTTGTTTAAGGTCCAAGAATATATATACGTACATCACCCATATACTAAGTTGGTTCCTTTCATAATCAGAAATTTACTCTGAGTTATAGAAAAAAAACAATCCATTGATCATTAGTTCCTATAACATGATTGGATACAATTCAAGGATGTTTCTTCAGTAACGACAGAAAATGGTATCTGAAATGTCAGTCTGTTACTCAGACCAATAAAACCATCCAGAGCAAGGACCCCAACAGTTTGGAAGATCCTATTGTCTGGTTTTTGGTTCCTAGTCTTACGATTTATGTAGAAAAGAACTACTACGTTATTCATTAATTATAATTTATCACTAGTTAAATTTGGTTACAAGACATTTGTTGTATTTTGATGTAGCACCTTAACGTCTTCAACAACAAGCAAGTGGTCATTGTTATTGGCTTTTCTTCTGATTGTTGACTTTATTTATTTTCTTTCTTATGTTAACATATCTCATTTCCATTATAGTTTTCCTATATAATACTCTAAGCAAAGCCTGTCACTAATTTTGAAGACTTCTACATAAGTACACGGTATCTAACTATCTATGTTTAACATTCAGTTTTGGAGTTTAATAATGAGTATTCTCAAAATCCCTAACTTGATTTATAGTAATTCAATCGGTAGGATGCATCATGCATGCCTAAATGACCTCTCACATTTACCATGTCAAAACTGAAGGTATATTGGTCAAATGTTTTGAAATTGTTTTTCTTTTTCTTTTTTTGTACATGTTGCTATGCTTGGACTAATGCATAATGTAGATTTTGCAAAGGGAAACTCTTTCAAGATCGTACATACCGACCCTGAGGGGAATCATTACAAACAACCGCTTCCGGCCCTCAAAAAATACTTAAAAAATCAGCCATTTTATAAGAAAATTATTATTATAGTATATAAACGTTCTCATAAAAATGATCAATTTTTAGAAAATTACTTCTGGTATTTTTCATGTCAGTACCGGTACTATTGGTTTGACGTGGATTAATAACAAACATACATGACAAAAGATTGTGCGCATTCTAGTGAACGGATGTGCCTACACAAATTAGGATTTTTCCTCTCTTTTTGTATTTGCGTTTATATGCTATTTTTCCTAAAAGATAAATAACTAGACGGCAGACATTATTTTCTTTCACTGCCAGTTTAGAATTCAAACTACTTTTCAACAAACTCTAATTAAGATCGTTTCTTTAGAAAGATATACTATTAACACACAGAAAAAATAAACGAAAATTAATTATACCAAAATAACTTAGATTTAGATATTCAGGTGATTTGGGAAACTGAAAATCTGAGTTATTAGAACGATCACCGGCGATGATTTTATGTATCAACAAACACAGCGCATGTAGATCACAATAATAAATCAGTGATATAATTTAACAGAAAAGATATATCATTAAATTAGTGACTGAGAAAGGTATAATTATATGTTCCAGAATTTCGTTGAGAGGGGAGATGCATGTGTTTTTGAGCAAGCATGTGTTTGCTAAGTGTCGTTTGATACTAAATAAAGGAAGGTAAATACTGTTTAGTCGGCAAGCAATTCACAATCATATTAAACTACATAGGGTACATGGTACTTAATTCTTTTTGGTTATAGTATCCTTGTAATATTTAATTATATTTTCATATTAATTCCCACGAGTCTCTATTGTCACACCGACACTTTGTTCGACATGCCCGTGATTCTCTTCGGTTTTTTTTGTCTTTCTTTAATTTATGACACTAATAATGTTAGCGTTATGCTCATTGTATATTGATAAATATAAATATAGTTCTACATATAGTGGATTTAAAGAAAGACATGAACTAGTTCTACATATACTCATATAGTTTCATGAACAGTAACTGAACATGATCTAATGTGAATTTATTTACATTTTACTTTGAACCAACTATAGATATCAATTTTAGCGAAAATATAAAACATACAGCAAATCGAAAGATAGAATCGATAAAGGATGAGTCATACTCGACAACAGTTAAATAAATCCATGATAGTACATTTTAGTTCCTAAGATGATTGTTCGAAAGAATAAGTGAAGTCGAGTAAAACGACAACTGATGCATTCAAACAAAGAAATTAGAAGGTGGACCGGCAAAATTTTTGATGAGAAGCTTTGGAACCGTAGTTTTTTTTTTGGGAAACATTGAGATACGAAATCCTAACTAAATTAATTATACTAAAATAAGAATGATCAAAGGACCAGAAAGAAATGGAAAGATTTTTGACCTGAAAGCAACGTGAATTGTGCATATGAGTAGAGTAACCGACACCTACGACACGAGGCCCAAACTCAAAGACCAGAAGCTGATGAGTTGTTGAAAAAAAGCTCAACTCTTGGCTTCAAGTTTAACAAGACGTCACCATAACTTTTTTTTTTCCCGTGTGGACCTCACTCTTCTCCTCCAAATGGCTAAATAAATTCCCAATTAAATAAAACACAATTAAAGAAAAGCATTAAACCCACACCCACCCAATATCATTAAATAGCAAAGAAAATGAATCACAAGCAAAAAATTCGAGGAAGAAGAAACATCACAATCACAATCACATCATCTTAATTCACAAACCAAACTCTATTCTTTTATATCGCCGACACTTTCTAATTCTTCCATCTCTCACTCTTTCCATCCACCACCATGGAAGGCGTCTTCACCCTCCTCCTTCTTCTCACTGCCTCCTCCATCATCACCACCGCATTACCCGATAAAACCGGGTCGGGTCAAATAAACTCAAACTCAGTCCTCGTAGCTCTCCTCGACTCTCACTACACCGAGCTAGCGGAGCTCGTGGAGAAAGCTCTTCTCCTCCAAACATTAGAACAAGCCGTTGGTCAACACAACATAACAATCTTCGCCCCACGTAACGAGGCCTTAGAACGTAACCTCGACCCCGAGTTCAAATCTTTCTTATTACAACCCAAGAACCTCAAATCATTACAAACTCTCTTGATGTTCCACATTCTCCCCAAAAGACTCACTTCCCCTCACCTCTCCCCCTCCTCCACCGTCACCCACCGTACCCTCTCCAACCACCACCTCCACTTCACCGCCGGAAAAGTCAACTCCGCCGTGATCACCAAACCCGACGACGTGACCCGACCCGACGGTATCATCCACGGCATCGAACGTCTTCTAATCCCTCGCTCCGTCCAAGAAGATTTCAACCGCCGTCGTAACCTCCGCTCCATCTCCGCCGTGTTACCGGAAGGAGCGCCGGAAGTCGACCCGAGAACCCACCGTCTCAAGAAAAAACCCGCCCCGGTCCCCGCCGGAGCACCGCCGGTTCTACCGGTTTACGACGCGATGTCACCGGGTCCGTCGCTAGCTCCGGCGCCGGCGCCGGGACCGGGAGGGGCTCGCCGCCATTTCGACGGTGAGGCTCAAGTCAAAGACTTTATCCACACTCTCCTCCATTACGGTGGATACAACGAGATGGCAGACATTCTCGTGAACCTCACTTCTTTAGCCACTGAGATGGGTCGGCTCGTGTCGGAAGGTTACGTTTTAACCGTCTTGGCTCCTAACGACGAAGCTATGGCTAAGCTGACGACAGACCAGTTGAGCGAACCGGGAGCTCCAGAGCAGATTATGTATTATCATATCATACCGGAATACCAAACCGAGGAGAGTATGTATAATTCTGTGCGCCGGTTTGGGAAAATCCGGTATGATTCGCTCCGGTTTCCTCATAAGGTTGAGGCTCAGGAGGCAGACGGTTCGGTTAAATTCGGTCATGGTGATGGTTCGGCTTATTTGTTTGATCCGGATATATATACCGATGGACGTATTTCGGTTCAGGGGATTGATGGTGTTTTGTTTCCGGAGGAAGAGACTCCGGTCGAGAAGAAATCCGCCGGTCCGGTTGTTAATAAAACCGCTAAACCGAGGAGAGGTAATCAATTTTTTAATTAATTTTAAGCTTCTTAATTTTGGTCGTTAGCTATCTGATCCTGACGTTTTAACCTCAAATTAATTGATTTTAAACTAAACATAGTACATAACACCATTTAAAAGTTTGTTTTGTTTGTTTGATACATTAGTACAAAGTTATAAAGCTAGAATAACTTTCATTGATTTAGGAATTGTGTGTGTGATTTTGCTCTATCTGATCGAAAATATAATTGAATCATGATTATAAAAAAGATAAACTCTGATTACTTAGTTACATATAGGTAAGTCTTTGCAATGAGAGGGTATTTAGTAAAAAGTGAGATTAGACGTGTGAGAATGGAGACAAAGTCTCGTTAACAAACTTTGGTATGATAATATAATATATGTTCCAATAGTAGATAATTGTGGGAGAATAATTTGGATTATAAACTATTTAATCATCCACCGACGAAGAATCCCATGTTAATAGTAAAAAAATATGAAAACCACAAAGTGCTTATTTTCTTTTTGAAAAGCAGAGCATATTGGTTGATAAAGACAACTTGGTCTGGTTCATGAGTTTTTCTTCCTTCTATATATTTATTTGAACATAAACTTACAATCAATCATTTTAGAACTATTTTTTGTTCTTATTGTTAATTCAATACATCGTCATCAGGGAAAACAAAACGGTTTGAGAGAATAATAATATCTAACTGATTTTCTATCATGTTGCAGGGAAATTGATGGAGGTAGCATGCAGAATGTTTGGTTCACAATTTCACACATGTCAGTGAGACTTCACACATGGCCAAATTAAATTCGGACATGAGAAATTTTTATAATTCTGTAAACAAGTGTAAAAAACTGTGAACAGAATCAAGTAATAATGTAAATGATCAATTTTTGGCTGATTGCTATATATATATATATATGTTCAATTATAAAAATGTTTTGAATTGAACTAACAAAACCATATATATAACTTCCAAGCAGCTTTGCTTCCAGAGAAACCTTTTGTTTCGTCTGGCTTTGTCTCAGTCTTTGTTCTAATATTATTTAAGATGACCAAAAAACAAACTTCCAAGCTTTAGCTTTCTATAGTAAATCAGCTTTCCAGGACTTATCAGTTTTCAAATCTGAGTTTGGGACCCTAGAAAACTCTCTTGGGAAGCTGCTTTAATAGGCCAAGTCATATATTAGGTTTGTGTAAAACCAGTGACAAGAGTACAAGTCACAAGTAACAACCGTCATTTAAATTCAGGCTATGCACTTGAGAGAACTAATCTATAGTTCTGGGAGCCTGGACATCATCATTCTTGGTCAATGCCATAATCTGAGACATTAGCAGGATCTTAAGTCTAGCTCACTTGGTTTCAGCATGGTACTCATAATCGCAGCAGCAACAACATACGGAAACACACATATAAGCCAAGAATGAATGCATTACCTTGGTGGTATTGCACTTAGCTAATGTTTGCCTTGGAAGTTCACTCTCTCCATTGACTTAACCGATTGTCAAACCAAACTAATAACTGAATTTTCAAACTACCAAATTAAACCGAAGTCATAACCGATTTGAATCGAGGATTGGTAAATTTAAACTTATCCACTCTTTCGTTCTCTTCCCTCTTACTCTCCCCTAAAGAAATGTCGTCGTTAGTTTGGTTTGGTGATTTGGGGTTTGAGACATACTCATTTGGGTTTCGGTTTGGTTCTTAGGAAGTTGAAGGGAGAGAACTGAGGCTAAATTTGGCTTCAGAGAGAGTCACCGAGTAGCAGTCTTGAGAGTATTGAAGTGCTTTCAAACATCAGTACATGAAGCAGCAAAGCATAACATCTTGTTGTATTCTACTGAGGCTAAAGAAGAAGATTATATATGAGATAAGAGAACAAGAGATTGACTGTAATCTTATTCAAAGATGTTTCTTCCATTAAATGGTGTAATGTATTATCTTTCAATCTCAGAGAAATGCAAAAAGTTTTAATAGTGACTTCTGCTAGTTGGTGTTGTTGTGACCGGAAAGCAGAGCATCTGCAGCAGAATCCAAGTCCTGAGGGAAGAAAACTCTGCAAAAATATAAACAAATCCATCAGGACAAAAGCTTCACAGAACAATGATTCTATGTTGCTGATGAGAGAACATGCCTGCAAGTGTTGTGGTACAAGGTTGAGCTAAGTTGATCTATATCGCCAATTCCTTTATAGCCAGCCACCACCTCAAGAACTTGCCTAGACAAGAAAATGATGATGGCATAAAGAAGAGTTTTTCAAGAATGTATTTGACAAGGTGAAACTATATACTCACCGAACTAAACAAGGCTCGTTACGGCCTTTGACAATGCACTCTTGATCATACTTCTCCTTCTTCTTAGAAGGCCAGGTCGACTTCACAAACTTCATTCCTGCGTGTGTGTTCTTGATCTCACAGTACGGAGAGTCGGTTTCTATCATCATCCTCTCTACAGGTATCCCTTTCATTACATCAAGATTCTCAGCTGTTTTCAACGAGCAGCCATTCACACCTAACAAATAGAATCACATGAGCAAAATACAAATACGCAAAGGAGAGTAGTCTTTATAAGTAAAAGAAAATCTAGTGGAAGTCTTTACCAAGGTACATTTTATCGAAAGAAAGAAGCTTATCACGGTCCAATGCACTACCAGTAAAGGAATGAGCAACACCTCCTGTGAACCTGAGAGTTGATTATGGAGTATGAGTTAAGACAGACATGAGAAAACATTAGCGTACAAGTTTTGTTTCACCTGTTCTTGTTTCTTTCAAGAATTTCACAGAAATCAGCAGCAGCTGCTCGCATGTGTAAAAACATAGGCAACTTTGTGGCATATGCTAGTTCGAATTGCTTCTCAAAATACCTTTCTCACAGAAGATTACATATATTGTAAGTGTTGAAAAAAAAACAGAATCAATCAAACATGTGAAAATTTCAACTTTGTTATGATCTAACTTACTTCTTCTGGATATCAACAGGGCAGAACTGAAGCCTATCATAATCCAGTCCACATTCACCAATTGCTACCACCTAAGCTAATAAGAAGGTGAGCATGATTCTGACTGAAACCTTACACCAATTCAACGTATCTATCAGATGAGAAGAGATAGTACCTTCCCTTTCTGCATTCCTTCATTGGCTAATGAAAACAGATCTTGGTAATGCTTCTCGGGATCACCACTCTCTTCAAACTCCTGATGTAATAATATGACATTAAAGAAAGATTCAAGAAGACAAGATTAGAATCTGGTTATATATTAAAATGAGAAACTCAAAAAGAAAGAGACACTAACATTGCATCTTGTTGGATGAACACCAACAGTACAAAACAACCTTGCTGCAAGTGTAAATCCACAGAAATAAATAAAAGATCATCTAAAGACGGAAACTTTCAGGGAAATAAAGATCAGTAAGTCAATACTAAAACAAACCATCAGTTTCTGCAATGGCAAGAGCTTCTCTTGATTCTGCCAGTGACCCACCAGTTACCTGTTCAAGAACATTATAATTTGAGTAATTGATTCAAATTGATTATAAAAATCGATAAGAGTGTGACTAAACTATGATTCTATCGACTCCTGCAGACCAAGCTCGGTTCAAGACAGTCGCAATATCCGGAAGATGAAAGTTCTTTCCATGGTAAACTCCTTTGAACATCCCATCTGTTTCAATTCGACCAATTCTCATGTGATCAGAACATAACTTAATCAGAATAAAGTCACAAAGTGTTTGTAAGAATGCTGCAACTGACCTGTGAAGTTAACGGCTATGTCTGAATACGCAGACACATCAAAAGAAAAAGCCACAATACAGAAAAAAATAAAGATATCAGTCACACAGGATTTTTGCACATTAGAAGAAGAGAACTAATCAATGAAATAGATTTCCAAGTTTGACTTGCCTATCATCTTCAACGACGCCATTGTTAAGACAATAAACAGAGAGAATGGCACAACACAACAAACCTTGTTTGTTCTCTTTCCACTTGGGTTTTGTATTAATAATGGGCCTTTCCCACGGCCCATTAGTATATGTCAAAATTTAGTATCTTTATTGACTTTTTTACTTTCTTTCAAATCTCACGTTTTTGTTGACTTTTTCCACGGAATGTGGCAGCTCAATTTTGACTTATTATTTTATGAATTCTACATCAAAATCTGATTTTCTTTTGCAAACACATGAAATTCAAGAAAATTTTAATTATTTCATTACTTATAGCCGTGCGATGATCGTACGAGATATATATACAAAAGAACCAATATAAAACATTAAAGAAAACAATCTCCAGAGCAAAAACATAACCCCATGAATAGACCGAGCGAGAAACTAAATAAAAAAGAATTAACGAAGTAGCCGCCTAGTCAGAGCCGGCGGTGGCGGTGGCGGTGGCTGAGCTTGCACCGGAGCAGGTTGACGGTTCGAACCTCCTCCACCACCACCACCATTATTATTATCCCAAGGCTTAACAGTAAACAACACAACCAAAACCACAATAATAATCAACAGCAAAATAGCATAACAAGTCCACTTGCGCGTGTTCTTCTGATAGAACCGAGCCTTAACTAGCTTGTCCGCACCGGACCGAACAAGAGAGTTAGCTCTTTTGACGTGGCTTTCTATATCCTCGAGCTGTTCACCTTGGTGCTCAACCAACACAGCCATATCAAGAAACACTTGATGCAACTCGTTCAAACTCTTCTCAATGTCTTTCACTGCGTCGTGCCTCTCTTGTATCTCGTTTATAGTGTCCAAGATCCTACCTCGACCTTGCTCTTGTATCGCTTTCTGCAAAAACGTTTCACTTTCTCCTGCAATAATAATTTTAGTTTATATCTCATCAGCATTAGAAGATATTCAATGTTTAAACTAAAAAATAATTATTGTTTTACTAATTTAATTAGGATTAAAATAAATTAATAGAAAATACTACACTAGTGTTACAAAAAATACCACACTAGAATCAGAAAACAATAACAAAATTTTAAACAGAGTAATAATTAGCAACCTTGCGCTATTTTCTGGCTGTTTGAAATCTATACTATTATTTGCGAAGTGATTTTTCGCAACGGAGCTCTCACGTTAAAAGTTGTAGTGGTTAATATCGTGTATACCCTTAATAAATAATTAAAAAAATTCAATGTATAATTAACTATAAATAAAAACGAATTTCAGTGGTTTAAGATTTATTCTTATCTAAAAATATTTTCTAATGTTTTAAATAGTCTTTATTAATCTTGAAAATAGTTTTATTTGTTAATATATAATTAATTATAAATTAAAAACGAATTTCATTAATTTTATAATTATCCTTATCTAATTTGTTTATATTGTGTTATAAAATCTTTATCAACATTGAAAACTAATTATATTTGTTAATCTATAATTTCTCATTAATTAAAAAAAACTCATTCATTTGATAATTATAGATAAAAAATAATTTATATTGTGTTATCCAAAAATTAATTTTCATCTTATTTTAAAAATAAAACTAAAAACAATTCCTACATATTATTTTCTATATATTTTTATGTATACCAGAGTATTTCAAATTTATTTACGCAATAAAAGATAATTTTATTATACTCAAATTTTTTTCATATCTTAAAATTTGATATTAATTTATTACTAAATATTTTAACTTATAAGTGTTTTTAAATTTAATTTATGTAATGGAAATTATTATATTATGATGAAAAACATAATATATAAAAAATTATTATTAAATATCTTGAATATATAAACAATAACTTATTTTAATGTTACTTAAATTGATTACATATTTATTTATAGATATTTGTAAAATCATTAAGCCCGCATGTGCGGGCAAAAACACCTAGTTGAAAATAACTCATTGAATATCAGTATTAGAAGATATTCAATGTTTAAACTAAAAAATAATTAAATGATCAGTTTTAATCGTATGTAACTAATAAATATAATATTTATTGTTTTACTAATTTAATTAAGGATTAAAATAAATTAATAGAAAATACTACACTAATGTTACAAAAAAAAATACTACACTAGAATCAGAAAACAATAAGAAAATTTTAAACAGAGTAATAATTAACAACTTTGCGTTATTTTCTGGCAGTTTGAAATTTAAAATAACTAGAAAATAAGAAATAATCGGAGGAAGTTATTACCTGTGGATATTAGCCGATCAACGGTATCTTCGTCGGGATTTTCACCGGTGACGGTGAAGTACAATCGGTTAATCGTGTCTCTGTACTCCGCTGAGATAGTCTCTCTCACTCGCATAAAGTTATCCATCGCATCCTTCAGCTTCTTCCTTAGCCCATTAACCACCGAAGTTCTTTGCCGGTCAGAAGATGAACCCGGTCCGCTTTCCGGTAAACTCCGGTTCACTTCATTCGCACGGTCCAGCTCCTGGAGGTTTACTTTCACGCGCTTGGCGGTCTTTAGTGCCATAGAGACATCGGAGTCCATCTTGTCCTTGAGTTCTTTAACAGCTTTAGCGTTATGGAGCGTTTTGCTCTTGTCGTGGCTTAGCTGGAGGCTGTGACAGATGCGGTCAAGCTCTTTGAGATCGCTGCTTACTTCCTCCACGTCGAGGAAGAACTTGTCGAGGTTGTTTCCACCGCGGCAGCTTCCTCCGGAGGAGTACTTTGCTTTTGGCATCTCGATGTTGTGTGAGTGTGGCGGTGATGAGTCGTCGGTGACGGAGCGGTTGAAAGAACGGGAGAGAAGATCGTTCATGGTTGATGAGCGTCGTGAAGTATTTAGTCTTGAAAATTCAAAAAGGAATTTGGAAGAATAATCTTTTGTTCAAAATTGTGTTTGTTACATGTGAATATATATATATATATAATTGAATGAGTTGAGATGAAAAGTCTCCACTGCAACGCGGTTATGAAATTAGAAGTGCATTTGTCAAAAAAGTATATTAAAAGATTTTGCCTTAGTCGTTATTTACACATAATCTTTGGAGCAATTAAATTGAAACGCGTATCTCAACTGCTAAACCGTTATGTTGGTTTAACAAAACCATGTCGAGTACCAGATATTATGTGTTGAGACAGTCAAATTAATGAACGTGTCATCTTGGTGGGTTTGATTGTTTGGACTGGTAGGTTTGAATTGCAATAGCTGTATTGAATAACTTGGACAAGAATTTCCAGGAAGGTGAATAAGAATATGATGTATTGAAATTAGGCAAACTAGAAGAATTTATAATACGAATTAAGTATTAGTAGCCGTAGACAAATAAGACGGGAGTTTCAATTCATTGGAAAGTATTCTGATATACCCTAATTGGAAAATAACTATTCTAACTACCCCACCATTTTTTTCACTGTCCCACTTTTTTTTTTTGTTCGTAGTAATTTATAGTAATTCAAGGTAGTTTGTTTTTTGTTCATAGTAGTTTCTAGTAATTTAAGGTAGTTTCTAGTAATTCAAAGTTGTTTCTAGTAATTCATATTACACATAATACTGATTCATTAAGGTTAATTGATTTTTTAATCATACTTAGACTTTGAGCAAAAAAAAAAATCAAATTTATGATGGGTTAAAATAGAATGAAGATGGTAGTGAGTGGGGTAATGTAGAATTTAGTCCCAATTCATCATTGTCCATTTCATATATTTTAATGCTAAGTTTCTAAACATATGATCCATGTGGTGTTAGTATATAATAGTTTTTTGTTCCAACCATGTGGTTATTTTTCTTCATTTTTTTCCTTTAATGTAGGAACTAGCATTTTTAAATTTGATTTAATGAGATATATATAAAGAAATACCTTAGAATGGGACAAATTTAAAACCATTTAGAAGTCACATACATTATTGAACGTAACTCAAAGACCCTCGTTACCTTCAGTCAATTATGTCATATCCAAAATAACCAAAAAAAAAAGAAACAGAGGTAAATTTTTCGTCATCTTCATTGAAATTCACTAAATTGATTTCAAGTTCAGTTTTCTCCGTCGAATTGATTATTGGACCATCGTCCGTCCCCAATCATAAACGACTCCATTGAAAACAGATGTCTAGGATCATGCAGCTAAGGTCCCTGTCGAGGAAGCAGATGACCTTGTTTCCTTAAAGAAGCTGTCGATGCTCACTTTCTCGACCATCTTCTCCGACCAGTAAACAAAATCCTTCCCAACTGGTGGTCGTTGTCTACTTTCCCTAGTGATCTTGAGGGAGTTTCGGCCCTAATACGGATCCAGGTTCGAATCCTACTGGTCATTGAGGGTAAAATTTAAAATCTAAGTTCTTCCAGCGTCCGATGACCGAAGCATACTCCAGCCGATAACATAGGTTGATAAGGACACTCACCGCTAATCTGGATTCACTTTGGTGGGTATCAGGATACACCGGATTATTCAAACAAAAAAAAAGAACTGATGGAGAAATGCAACATTTTAATTGGTGCGTTGTTATGTATGCAATTCCAGAATTTTAATTTGAATGTTTCTACCATACTTAAAGATATGTGACGACTCCTTGGGATTTATATACTTTTATTTTGCTAGAAGTTTTAAGCATTTTTGGTGTGGTTGAGATCCTAATTGTCTCGTTTCATGTTAAATTCGAATTTGTGAACAAAATTTTACTTAAAACTAATTAGCTATAAGTTTATTTACTAGAGAGAATATCTCACATCGGATGATAAAAGCATTTTGTAATTTTTCAAAATGAGTGCGTTAAAGAGTTAGAGAGAGAAAGTTATGTTTTCTCACTAGATCTTAGTCGTGAATAGTGTCGCCGGCCAACGGAGTGGGCTTCTACAGCCATTGTCGGTCCAGCTTGTTTTCGGTTTACCTTTTTTTACTATTTTCTTGTCTTGCATGTTCTCTCTTTTGGTTTTCTGACTCTGGGAGATGGAGGCTTCCATAGCTCCGTCGCCGCTGGCTTTGATTCCGGGATGTGGAGTCTTCTACAGCTCTGCTATCGTCGGCTCTTGTTTCTGGGAGGTGGTGGCTCCTTTAGTACCACTATCTCCGGTTTTGTTTCTTTGGGTTTCCATGGTTTTCCTGGTTCTTCTCGATCTCTGAATTTGCGCTTCAAAAACTTTTCAGCCTCTCGATCTATCATCTGGAACCGCTTCATGTATGTCAGAGATGAAGATTCGATTGTAGGTGTTTAACTGTTTGGGTGGTCTGGTAGATCAGTGTTGGTTTTGTGGTGGACTTGTTGGCTTGGGAATCGGATGAGATCTCGATGTATTCGATGGATGCTCTCTGATGGAAGTTTCCCTGGCGGTGAAAGTCGCGTTATCTCGATCTGGTGGAAGTTCGGCGCCGTTGGAGGCGGGATGTTTGTGAAGATTAGGGTTTTCGCTCGGGGTTTTAGGCCTTGGAATTTAGATCTGGTATGTTTGTTTTCTAGTTGGGACGTATGTTGGGCTTTTATTTTACTGATGTTTCTTTTGTAGGGCTTTGCCCTTAATAATAAAAATTCAGGAAAAAAGAGAAAATATCTCATATTGGAAATATGAATGAAATATGAGTAATATATACAAAATTTGGACCACTCCTTTAATTTTTTTTTCGAAACTCCATTAATTAAGAATATGGACCACTCCATTAATTAACAATAGTTTTAAGTGAAAGCTCCAAAAGTTTATCATATTAGGTGTAATCTCGGAGATCTCATAATATGATTTGTTGCACATAGCTTCATCTATGGGTTTTAACAATTGTCAAATCGTTAATTACATCATCATAAAATTATACAAGAGGATTAAGGCAAGGATATCCCTTATCTCCTTACATGTTTGTTATTGCAATGAACTGTTTGTCTCACATGTTAAATGAGGTAGCAGCTCAATCAAGGTTCAAGTACCATACTGGCTGCAAGAAAATCAAGCACACGCATCTTTCGTTTGCGGATGACTTGCTCATTTTCACTGAAGGCAACATCAAATCAGTCCAGTGTGTACTCCAAGTGCTTAAAGAATTTGAGGCAAGATCAGGACTAGCTGTGAGCATGCAAAAGACGAGTTTCTATGCATCTGGAATGTCAGAGGAGGAAATTAACACAATTCAAGCTTCAACAGGATTGTCATGTGGCAGTTTACCTTTCCGTTACCTTGGAGTGCCTATTAACTCAAGGAAGCTGTCTCTTGCAAATTGTGAACCTCTCTTTCATCAAATCAAAACCCGCTTTTCCTCCTGGTCAATAAAAACTTTGTCTCTCGGGAAGACTACTACTCATAAAAAGTGTGATCTCAGGAATTACCAATTTCTGGTGCTCCTCTTTTGTTCTCCCGAAAGCATGTGTTGCAAAAATAAACTCCATGTGTAGTGTGTTTCTTTGGCGAGGAAATTTAGAAGCACACAATACTGCCAGGGTGGCTTGGGAAACAGTGGTGAAGACTAAGGCAGAAGAAGGACTTGGTGTCAAAGACCTCATCGTCTGGAACAAGGCATGTTGCTTGCGACTAATTTGGCTACTATTCTTCAGACCTGACTCGGTGTGGGTTTCCTGGTTCAAAGAAGTGATTCTCAAGGGATCAGTTTCAAACTACTGGACAATGAAACCATCTCAAAACTTCTCGTGGTTAACAAACAAACTACTCAAGCTAAGAAACGTAGCTTACCCGCTCATTCATATGCGTATCAACAACAGTGAGAGCTGCAGATTTTGGATTGATAACTGGAGCCCTTTTGGAACCTCCAGGACTTTTTGGGAAGTGGTAGATCTCGTCTTGGGGTCCCAACGAAAGCAACTCTGGCTTCACTACACTGCAATGGATCGTGGCAACTACCTCCAGCTCGTACGGAGCATCAACTTCAAGTTCTTACCTTCATCACTACACTACAATTCAATGAAGGCATGGATTACTATGAATGGGAGATTTTGGGAAAGACAAGTAATAGGTATAGTACGGGAGATGTCTATCACTACATGAGAGGAACTGAGGAAGAAGCAACATGGACTAAAGCTATCTGGACCAAGAGGAGTATCCCACTGCAAAGCTTTCATGCTTGGTTAGTAAAGCTTAACAGGATCTCTACTCGTGACAGGCTTAGAAGCTGGGGATTGCAGGTCCCTCCTAATTGTCTTCTTTGCAACTCCACTGATGAAACTCGTGACCATCTCTACTGGGAATGTGCTTTCTCGTATGACCTCTGGACTATGCTTGCAAACAAATGCATGATCAATCCTCTTCGGAGTTGGGGAGAGACGCTTAATCAGTTGACAACTTTGACTCCACCGGTAGCTGCCCGTTCGCTCACCCTCCTTGGATGGCAAGCTACCGTTTACTGGATCTGGAATGAGCGCAATCAAAGCTTGCATGCAAATCAGTTCTGATCACTCGATTCTCTCTTCTCAATCATTGATCATCAACTGAGGAATAAGATACAGAGCTTTAGAGAAACAAACCCCACCCACTCCTCTCTGATGATGCAACTCTGGATTCCCTAGACTGGATCAATATCTCAGGTTCATCGATCTCTAACACTCAACCTTCGCCGACTATCATACCCTCCACATCGTTCTCTCCGCTTCTACAACACAAACTGGGCTGAATTAAGCTTCCTCCTAACAAATCATTTTGGGTTTGTGGGTTCTATTATATGATTTATTGAGCTGTTGCTCTATTACTAGAGCCTTGGGGTTTTGTAAAAACATTTTCCTTTTTCTGTTTTATATAAGCAAGCCAGTTTAAAAAAAAATTATACAATTTGTCCACATCTCACTTTCACGATATAACATGAAATAACCAGGCTTTATAACTAGTTAAGCTTCTCCATAACATTATACTACTCCACCTAAGATCTAACTGAATTATAGTGAGCATAAATAACCTCTTACAAGGCCCGGCCCAAATAATACTAAGACCTTGTTCTAAATTAAACATTTCCCCAAACTTTAGCTATATTGCAGTAACTCTGAAAATAGGGCCTTAATATTTAAACGTTTTGGCAGATAGTGCTCTAATTTTTTTATTTTTTTTAAAAGTGCAAATGTGCTAAGGTGGCACTGCTTCTTACCGAAGTTATATCTGTCAGAAAACCTGCACCTGCGCCAGTTTATCTTTTCATTTAAAACTAGGATAAAACCTGAATAATGCGCATGATGAATGTATGTAAATAAAATATAAAATTTTAATATTGACAAATTTAAAATTAACATATGATTTTTTTTATATGTATTTGAAATTTTAAAATGTTGGAACTTTTATATAATTATCTATACGTGATCAGAAACAATTGTAATTAGAATTATAGATCAAAGTTTAGAATTTAATGGGTCCGATTTCATACATCCTTTCATTTTCAGAGTTTGAATGATAAAAAATAAACGGAGTGTCACAGAGCTTGATTTATAGAGTATTAGCAAATTCTCTAAAGCTTTCTTAAGAAGTATTTAGTAGAATATTTGCATTTAGAATATATAGAATTTCAAAACTAATTTAATATAATTTATTTATTTTTCTAATCATAGCAGAAATTATATTTTTAATAAATTATTTTTTAAAGGAAGAAATAATTTTATAAAAAATAATTTAAATTTTAAATTATTTTTAAAAAAATATTTAAAAAAAATATTTTAAGTTTTTTAAATAAAAATTAAAAAATAATTATGGTCATGATTGAACATAACCATAATGATTTAAAAAATTAAAATTAAAAAAATTAAAAAATTAAAAATTAACTCAGTTTTATATCAAGATTTAACAATTTAAAAATTAATTATGGTTATGAGAAATTTACGTTCTCTTGTCAATCTTGTCTATCTTCAATATTTTTCACTTTTTGTGTTTTTTTATTTTGGTATTACTCGATATAAATATTGATTTTGAAGTTTATTCTCATTTCGTATGTTTGTTTTTGCCTGAGATTTAGAAAATGTTTAAGATTTAAAATAATTAAAAAGATACATACTTAGGTTAAGATATGCACTTTATGCACAATATTTTTCTGAATATTATGAAATAATAAAATAATAGGTATATATATTAAATAACTAAAAAATCAGTTACTCTTATATAATAAATTGGCGTATGCATATAAATCTAAAGATCACTCTTGTTTATCGCAATTGGGGTAAATAAATCAAAACAATCAATTTTATTTATCGTATATGATATATATAATTAAATTTAAATGATATTAACATAGATATATAGCACACTTTTAATATGAATATTTATTAAAAGAGGTTTTTACTCATATGATTTTATGATTATTTGCATATATGTGTAACAAAACTTTACACCAATGAATTTTATTTTAATGTGAGATGTTTAGTAGTTTCAATAATTTATAATCATTTTAAAAAAAATAATGACAGAATTCAAAATTAAAATACTAACTTTTCAAATATGTTTGAATGCAAATATCAATATATAAGTATGTATTTTCATACGATGTATAGTTTAATTTAAACGATATGAAATATATATATATATATATATATGCATAGATATTAACGTAAAACCTATTAAAATAAAATTATTTCTTCATATGGTCGTATAATCATTTGTATCTTAATATGGAAAAAATTTAAACCTTGATCATAAAAGCTTATGTGAGACTTTTAACATATTTAGTAATTTATACTCGTTTTGAAAAATTTGATATACCACATACACACAAGAAAAATATAGATTTTTATTATATGATTAATATAATTGTGTAATTTATTTTAATAATAAAAAATAAACAAAATGATAAAAGTATACAGATTGTTACCAAATCTTTATTGTATAAAATCATTAATTGTCATATATATATATTTTTAATCACATTAGGTAATTATGTAGGTTTTATTTAAGGAAAGCTTGCAAAACAATAAATATTTGATATATGCGACCAACTATAGTTTGTGAAATATTATATTGCTAGAGAGTATAATTTTTAGACTATACTTTATATTAGAAACTCTAGAATTATCTAATCTATTAAAATAGACTCCTAAATTTTATCTACTTATCAATGTTGTTATTTAAGTTTTGGCCTTATTCATATCTCATTAGAATATATATTAATACAATTAAAATATGAAATCTTTTTTGAAATCCTCTTAATTTACTTTCAATATAACAAATGCTCATATTTTTATGACTAACAACATTAATCAGTTTTATTATCATTACATATAATTCAATTATATATAATTTTAATTTTAGTTTATAAATGAAAACTAAACTATTATAACCTCTAATTATATGTTAGGATAATTAATATTTTAATTAATAACTGTTCAAAAATAAATTCTGAAAATATTCTGAAAAGACATTTCAATGGGGTTTGTTAGATTTTTTCAAAAATATTCATTTGTATTTCAAATAAAAAAATAAAGATATTCAAAGATATTCTAATTAAATTAGGTAAAATTTCTTATAATTCTGACAAATATTTTAAACTAAAAACCAAAATAACAAAACACAAACCAAACCCCAATTAATAAATAACCAAGCTATTAATATATTTTATGAATCAGAAACAAATATTCACAAACAATCCGGAATCAAACCAAAAACCAATAAATACAATCTAGCACGAATCAAGTTTAAAAAATATCATCAATCATTTAACTGTAGTTTAAATAAATTATAAAGAATCTCGCACAACCGCGCAAGTCAGAATCTAGTTATATTTTGAAATAGAAGGCATAGAGATGTGCCACATATGATTGGATTATTTTTTAATTAATACAAACTTAATGTTATATTTTTCAAATGTTTCTCAATTAATATATAGGGGATGTGTGAATGAGATGCTTCAATATACACCACAATGAGTCGTGCACATCTTGAGGAAAATATATAACCTGAAGATTGGTACTAGATGGTAATTCCTTGATATAGCCGATTAACTATGAAATGATCGATAATTTCCGGGGTGACTATAACTTGAAAAGTCATTGGGCTTTTTAACCTCCAAAGTCAAATAATTTGCTGTATAGTCTCATAACCCATGACTTTTCAAGTTATGGTCACCCTCTGAAAATATAGTCTGGTTGACTAACATCATTAGTACTCAAAGAAAAAACACAAATTTTGTTTTGTCCCAACAATGCTGTACTCGACATGATGTGCATGTTCTCTTAAAAACAGCTACGATTTGCATTTTGTATTGTCCTTCACCTATCCGAGCCCAAACACTGATAAAAAGACAGTGAATGAGCTCTCACGGTATTCTCTTAATTGATTTTTAAGAGTAGTAAAACTGTGATTTAAAAAGAAAATATAGTGATAAGGAAAGGAGACTTGGGACGACTACTAAGTTCATATAACAAAAGCATCAGGAGAGTCAAAACGTTTATAATGGCGACTTAGCTAGAACTGAACATGATTGTTTATATATCATAGAAGGATGTTGAATAAATATCAAACCTTATAGTATAAGATTACTTTATATAGTAGCTTTAGAACGATCATTATTCACATTTGACATTTTCTTGGCATTGAGGGACTCAAGAGTATATAGCTCCTTTCACTTTTTTTTTAGCAAATTTTTTATCATCATTGTTGTTTATCTTCCAATGCCTCAACCTCCTTTTTATTTGTTTAAAAGTCTCCTCAAGTCATGCTGAGGCTAGCGTGTAAGCTTTTTATGGGCCAGATTTAGTGAGAAACATCCTAAGATGAAACCTATTGGCTCCATGAAATCTATGGCAAGAACTTTTAATATCTCAGTGTGTATATAGACTGCTTTATCACTTATGTATATATAGATTATAGGCTGAGTTTTTTACACAATTCACTGCATATCAAAAGTTGCTAAGTTTGCAATATATTCTTGAGTCTAAACCATTCATGTTCGTGGGATTATCAAATGTTAATTTTCCCTTGGTTGGCCTCTTCTACTCTATTTTGTCCTAAAGTGCCCACAATGATTAAATAAAATGAAATGGACCCTCCAGTGTATTTATTCAATGATTATTTTTTTTAAAGAAAAACAGAAGAATTATCATGTTGATAAAGAAAGGAAGACCAAGAGAGGCAACGACTCAGCAAAAAGTAAATCATCAAGAAAATACATACGAAAGAAGCTTGCAACTATATGAGAAAGTTCCTTAAAATTCTCTCTATAAAAGTCAATTTTAACTATACAAACACGCAAGTAAGTCAGTGACTCCAGCCATCATGGAAGAGTGCCGGTTCGAGACGAGCGAGTTACAGGCTTCGTTCATGACTGCGACTCCGTTATGGTCTGATTCATGGAGTTTATGTGACGTGGCCGATCGCACAAGGAGTATTCAGATCCAAAACATCGCCGGAATCATATACGTTGCTTTACCAGAGGTGGAGATTACTCAACCGGAAAATCTCGTGGTCCTGGAAGTCGCCGGAGATGGGTTTTTCTCGACCTTGTCAACATCATTACCCTCCGATAAGCCTCCTCCTATGGTCAACGGTGCAATACGTGAACTCTTTGTTTCCTCAGCTCTCCATATTCAGTCACAGGTTTGTTTTCTCCTTTTTACCTCTCTTTTGCTATTCATTGTATGCAATTTTCATTGGATAGTCAGGAGTATTAGTATTTTTACGTATCTATTATTGTCCATACAAACTGGTTCGATTAATGCGTTGACGAAATACAGATTCAATTAATGCTGCTATGACAAATAATAAAAGGGGTAAGTTTAGGTTCTAGAAAACCATAACTAAGTTCCATCAGAAATTAGTTGGTAAAGCAAAAAGATGACCAAAGTATTTGCCTCTGTTTTCTTAGTCTTTCTAAATCAAATAGAAAAGTGTATTTTCAGAATATCACCCACCAACCCCTAGCAAGCTACAGGCAATAGACAATAGATAAAAGATGTAAAGTAATATATATTTTGTTTGAGAAAGAAAATAATATTTTGTTAGAAGAAATCCGTGAAAGATTCGGACAGACAATAATTTTCACAATATATAGTAAGACATTGTCGTGACCTCGGATCTGACAAGCAAGTGAAATTAAACTTTTGGTATTAATGCCACGTCCGGTGATGAAAGGCTGAGTGTATTGTTAATGGCAGCTTTATGCTAAATTGCTAACACACACGCACACCTCTAAACGCATGTCCAACCATTCGCAAAGTGGACAAATAAATAATATATATTAATTTAATCTAATTTTTCGTTTAATTTTTATATGAAAAAAATGGAAAAGAAAGTAACACATTAGGTAAAACGTCTTTTTGAGTTTGAGTGTGCCACTCAAACTTTTAAATAGCTTGACAGTTGACGGTATCATTTTCTCTTCTTCTTTTTCTTTTTAATCACAAAATCGTTTTTTTGTCTCTGTATTTTCTTTTCATATATAGGATTTTAAGATCTTGAATGAAAACAACCATCATTGTAGCAAAACAAGAACTAGACATAAATGAACTTTGTTGATATTTCTCTGTTTGGCTAATTACTTTGTTACATGATATAGAAGTTAAAGATGGTAAAAAGTTAGAAATATGATAAATGTACATATGTTGTATGCCCATGCTTTATTATAGTCCCTTAGATATTCTGATATTTTGATTTGGATTGGTTATTTTGGATTTTATGAATTTTGTATTGTTTGAATATTTATGAATTTTAGCTAGGATCCGTTTGGTACCCTCCAATCTCGGATTCAAAAATTTGTTGTAAAACCAAAAACCGATTTTCTTTGGATATATCTTTTTTTTTTAATTTTATGTCGTTATCTAAAATTATCTAAAACAAAAGAAAATCTGGAAAAAAACTAAGTACATCTTCGTAAGTGACCGCATAAGTAAAAACAAAGTGAGACCAATGTAAAACATAGGTTCCATTCCATTACATTACATAAAAATGTAAAACACACTCCAAATAAATATCCAGACACTCCAAGTAAGCAAGAAAACCAAATATTCCAAAATTCAAACAACCAAGAAATGAAAACTAGTAAAAATTTGAAATAAAACTACTAAGAAAATGCATCAAAAGAAAAAGATGATTAGCACCGTACCAAAAGAAATAACGTTGACACTAAACCGAAACTTTGTTAACCTAGTATACAGGCCTGTTCAATCTGGTGTTCGGTCCGGTTTCGGTTCGGTTTTTTCGGTTTTTCGGTTTTTCGATTTTTAAAAATCAGCTCCATATTAGAACCATATCTAATTTGGTTTGGATCGGTTTTTATACTAGCGATTTTCGGTTTATTCGGTTTTATACCAAAAATATTATTATTTCATTTGGTTTCATCTTATATATTAAAACAGAAGTCATAACTTGATTTCATGTGTGATTTTTTTTAAAATGGACTATTACTAGAAAGTTATGTGACATTAACTATCTAATAATCTTATCATTATTATAGCTTATAATAAGCTTAACAATTTGGTTTTGGTAAATTACCTCACGCCTTCCAACTTAATCACACAAAATATGTCAATAGATATAAATTTAGGAATCTTCTATTATTTATAAGGAAATATGTCAATAATAGTTAAATGCATCCACAATATATTAACAAAAATCACAGATTAGTAATATGAAATATTTATATACCTTAACAAAATTTACACGCTATATATATTAGATAAATTTATTTCGATGTAATTTTTTAAAATTATATTGTTTTAAAAAAATGTTTAAAAAGTTCTTTTTTAAGTAAAATTATTTATAATATTAATTTATGAAGCTATAAGTTTAGTTTTTAGCAAAAATTTCTTCGAAGTTTATATTATCTTTTCAAATTAAAATACATTAATATTTAATCAAGCTCTATTTATATTATTTTATCTAAAAATGAAATACTAATCTAACAAATAATAAAATATAGAAGAAGAAACAAACACATGTTTGAAAAACATGTATAATATAGAAAATTTGAAACAATCTATTTGATTAAAACACTCATTATATAATATTATTATGTTTGAAAAACATTTACTATACATATCGTAAATATGTGATTACTATAATATATACCAATTTACAAGTGAAAACAAATTTTTTATCTAACTAACTATAAATAAAAACAAACACCCGCGCGGTTGCGCGGGTCAAAATCTAGTATTATATTAATTTCAAAGAATCAGGTTGTTAAAGCAATCATTTATTAAAAAAAATCCAAATGTGTGTAACTAGTAGAATTTCAAAAATAATAAAATAAATAGAAACACTTCTACTTTCTATCATCAAATAAAATAATCAAACCTAAAACCAAAACTCAAAAAAACTGTGAAAATAAAATAATGAAAAACAAAATCAAAGCACGAAAGAAAAGTTTCTCCACTCTCCCATAACATTTTCCATCAAAGTCACTCCTCCTCTGACCGAACGCGCAATTCTGTTGGTTTAATTATAGATAAAAGAAAAAAATTGTGAATAACTCTGATGCTTGTAAATATTAAAAGCTCAATGCTTACAAACTAAAGTATGAATTACGTACCTTCTACTAGGGAGTCCATGAAATCATGTTCCTCCAACATCTGTTCAATGCTCTTTTGTTTATCAGAAAAAGCTGCAGCTTGGATCCAATTTTGTGTTAAGATCAAGACTTCAACCATAGGAGGAGAAAGAGAACTCCTATACGGGTCTAAGATTCGACCGGCAGTGCTGAAAGCAGATTCAGATGAAACAGTGGAGACATGGATCGCAAGAACATCCTTTGCTACTTCAGACAAGATAGGAAATTTCATACTATTGTCTCTCCACCATGATAGAACATCATATCTTGTACCCAAATTATTAGCTGCTTCTACTTCAACCTTTTCCGTCAAGTATATGCTTAACTCATTAGCTGATTCAACACACTGGTCCGCAGACTGCATTTGTTGATAAAGCGTTGAAAATAATGTGGGACGCCGACGAGTGCTACTAAACGAAGATCCACCAACCGTCATATTAGTAACCAAACTAGTTGCTTGTTCAGTTTGACTTTCATTCGACGCATCAATGTTCCTACTTTGAAATATCTTATACGCATCAAACAACTTACGTAAAAGACTCATGACTTTTTCCTTCATCTCAACAGAAGTCGAACTGTTTTTACCGTACATATTGTCAAAGCAAATGGTAGGAAACACCATCTTACTGCGAGGATCAAAGACACTGGCAACAATCAATATCGGATTCATGTTAGCCAAACCATCCCAATATTTGTCAAACTTCTCTTGCATCGAAGATGCCATATCTCTCACTTTAGGATCATAATCATTATTCAATGAGATCAAGGATGCCTCGATGCTGCAAATTTCATCATAATAGGAACTAGACGTCACTGTCTTAGTAGCAGAAAATGCCAATGTTGAATCATAAAAAAGCTCCAAGAATTTTTTCAAACGACTAGCTTTATTCCAATCTTCTTCTAGTGGTGGACCATCTCTCTTTTTCTTGTTCTCCCACTCAAGAAAATAAGCATTATATGGTCTGTCTTCATTGGCCATTATGTCAAACGTTGACCTGAATTTGAGAGCTGCTTCTAACATGAGGTAAGTAGAATTCCACCTTGTAGAGCAATCCAAAACCAAGCTCCCTCTTGTAACATTCCTGCTCACTGATAACCGCATCTGAAAGGATAGAAATCGATGATCAGATGACCTTAGATATTTCACTGCATTCCTAATAGCATCCACACTGCTACTGATTTCATCTAGACCATCCTTTACGATCAAGTTCAAAATATGAGCACAGCAGCGAACATGCATAAACTCTCCTCCTAAAACCAGAGCATCAGCGGTCATACACTGCAGCTTTTCTTTGAAGTGTCTAATAGCATTGTCATTGCTATGAGCATTATCAACAGTGATAGTGAAAATCTTCTTGATTCCCCATTCCATCATACAACTCTTAAGTCGTTCTGCAATTGTCTCTCCCTTATGATCAGGGACAGGCTTAAAACTTATGATTTTCCCTTTTAAACACCAGTTCTCATCGATGAAGTGAGCAGTGATTACCATATAACTTATACTAGTAGTAGACGCAGTCCACAAATCTGTAGTCAAACACAATCTTTGCTTATTCTTACTGAACAAGCTCTTTAGAAAAGCTTTTTCTTCCTTGTACATTTTGACTACATCCCTAGTGATTGTAGAACGTGAAGGAATCTCAAATTTAGGGACAGCAACCTCACAAAATTGAACAAAGCCAGGACGTTCCACAAATGCAAACGGTAACTCATCTAAAACAATCATCTTAACAGTTGCTTTTCGGTAAGCATTTTGATCAAATCCAACTGACACCAGCTGACCAGATTCACTACTCTTAACCAATGTCGCTTGAGTGTCAGACGTAGCAGGAGGTCTGTATCCTTTGCAGGCATTGTGATGAGTCCACAAAACACTAGTACCAGACTTTGGTTTATACTTAAGAATTGAGGGGCAGTAGTTACATTTAACCTTTTCTGGATCATCTTTAGATTTCGTAAAATATTTCCAAGCATCAGAACGAGTCACATACTGCTTTCTTGGTTTTGACATCGGCACGTTAGTAGCATCGGTAGAAACCGAAGGTTCTGTTGGTTGCTTCCTCTTTTGTCCTGCAAATTGAGTTTTATTGGCCATAGAATCTCCCATCTACAATAAATATAATAAAATATTAGTTGATTATGAAACAGAGAAACAAACGGACGGTGAATGACCCAATTTTTTTTACAACTCCTGACATACCTTCACGTATTCTATGGAGAAAGGAAGCAAAAGAGTAAAAGAAGAAGCAATAGCAACTTTCGGCTGTCGTAAGTTTTGTTTTTATTTTTCAAGTGTTCTAGGGCTTCTTTAATATAAAATTAAATGATATTAAATATTAACATAAAAGAAAGTTAACTTGTATAACAAATCATTTATCATGTACATATATATATTATTTATATATATGTTTTCTTATCGGTTTTGATCGGTTTATTCGGTTTAATCGGTTATAAACCTAACCATATCCAAATCCTACGGTTTTTATAAATCACATCCATTCGGTTTATATGGTATATACCAAATCCAAACCATATTGTCTATTTCGGTTCGGTTCGGTTCGGTTCGGTTCGGTATTACCGTATTGAACAGGCCTAAGTATACTATGAGAAATATATTTAGAGAAACCACAACCACGACTTCAAAGTTCAAACCAAGCCAATTCATATTTAATTTGAGAGAGATCAAATTACGCTCTAGCCAAGTATTATGCAACCAAGTCTCTTTCATTCATTTGTCTTGGCGACATTGGTTTTTCTGGTTAGGATTATATCAATTTTGTGCACCACTAGTAAGCCAACTAAATAATTCTAACACTCATTAAATTTCTAAATGTAACAGATCACACAAGGATTGGCAATGGAAGAAAGAAAACAGGTGGTAATAACCGGACATTCAACTGGCGGCACAGTGGCCGCACTCACCGCACTTTGGCTTCTCTCACAACCTTCAAAGCCGTCGTTCCGCCTCCTCTGCATCACCTTTGGCTCTCCTTTGCTCGGAAACGAAACTCTCTCTACCTCCATCTACCGATCACGTTTAGCACACAACTTCTGCAACGTGGTCTCCATCCACGACCTTGCTCCCCGAAGAAATGATGATCTCTGGCCCTTTGGAACCTTTCTATTTTGTTCTGACAATGGAGGTGTCTGCTTAGACAATGCTGCTTCAGTTCGTCGGATGTTTCTTATACTCAACTCGGCAACAACTCAAAACATTGAGGAACGTCCAAGGTACGGATATTACGTGTCTACACTCTCTCACCAGTTTCTCATATCTAGAAGCTTTAGTGGTGGTAATTCCTCAGACAATAGCTACCAAGCTGGTTTAGCATTGGCAGTAGAATCTCTAGGATTCTCTAGTGATCACCCATGGGGTGTATCAGCGAAAGAATGTATAGAAACAGCTACAAAAATTGCTCGTGCACCGATTTTGAGATCGAGTGAGTTAGCTATTGAGCTTGGTAATGTCTTGCCATCGAGATTAGAGATTCAGTGGTACAAAGAAAGCTGTGACCCCCCATCAAAGCAGCTCGGTTACTACGACAACTTCAAAGTAATGTCAAAAAGAGAGATGAGGGTGAACATGAGTCGCACAAAGCTAGCTAAGTTTTGGGATGGTGTGTTAAGTATGGTGGAAAATAATGAGTTACCTTTTGATTTTCATCTTGGAAAGAAATGGGTATATGCATCTCAGTTTTACCAACTCTTAGCCGAACCACTTGACATTGCATACTTCTACAAATACGAGTATTCAAGGACTAAAGGTCACTACATGGAGAATGGGAATAGACACAAAAGGTATGTAGTGATTGATAAGTGGTGGAAAGAAAGAGGAGAGCCTCATAAAGAGAAGCGTGCAAGAACTCGATATGCAAGCACTACGCAGGATACTTGCTTTTGGGCTAAGCTGGAGGAAGCAAAAGAGTGTCTGGATGATATGAGAAGCGAGAGTATCGATGTGCAGAGACGGTCTTTGTTATGGAAAAAGATTGTTGGATTTGAGAGCTATGCAATTACATTGGTGAAGAAGAAGGAAGTTTCAGTTGATGTATTGGCAAAGGAGTCGAGCTACAGTAAGTGGGTGAAGAATCTAAGTGAGTTCAAGTCCCAAATGGGTTATATGGTTGTTGATGAGAGTAACGCAATGGAGATTTAGGAGAATTATAGCGAATCTAATTTATGATATGCTATATAGCAATGTTTATGAACTGTTTTTCATCATGTTTATGTAAGAATTTCTGATGTATGCTACTATATATTCCAAAACAAGCTTTATCATTTATATTCCAAAACAAGCTTATGCCAGAGTTGCTAATATGGGCTATTAATCTAAAACCAAGATGGTGATATAATCTTTTGCATGTACGCTCATTTAAGGAGGACTTTATAAAAAAAAAGATTACATCGAAAAACGCTACGACCCACATAGGATTTTTGGAGATTGCTATGAAACTCATGATCCAAGAAAAACTTGTCCAATTCAGATTTTCCTTTCCAAGTAGCCTTTTTGTGGTAAATTATCAGACAAATTGAAGTCGAAGTTTGTGCTTTATCGTTTCACACCGTCTCTCCTTCATTTCTTTGGTATATTAATTATTCTGTTTTAATTTGCTGTATATTTTAGTTATTTCACACATATTAATAAAATACACAATAAATATATAGTTTTTTTGTGATTATCTTTTTCCTATAAATCTAAACCAATGTAATCCAATAAATGCAATTAACTATTTTGGAAGTTAATTAATTATTATTATTTGATAAAATATATTTTGAAAATGTAAAAAATGTATCTTTTTGAAATCAATATTTTTTCTAAAACATGTAATATTATAAACAGAGGGAGTATATATTACCTTGCATACCCATTTTAAAACAAAATAATTATCTTAACGGTTTTGTCCAAATTAGTCTTCACTATCGTGGTGACTTAACGTGTATATATATATTTTAAGATTGTAATATGAAGAGATTTTTTTCACATTCCATATTATTGATTATATACAAGTATAACTCCTACCATTATTGATCAAAGTTTTAATGAATATATGTCGACAAGAACTAATTAGACACATCTATACATAATATGCATATTGTATATATATATATATAGTAATCGTGCAGCCTCCATTAACCAAGCCGTACAAATAGCTCAATCTACAACCAAGTAACCCTTCTCTCCCAAGTCCCAAGAGGCCATAGGCTTCGCTTCGTAGTTCGCTTCAAAACAATCTCCAACTCCAAGACTGTATATTTAATAACCATTTTCTAATTCACATCTTATCATATAGACATGTAAAATACTCCCTCCGTTTTATATTAAGTGTCATTGTAGAGAATTTTTTGTGTTACAAAATAAGTGTCGTTTTCGGTTTTCAATGTAAAATTTATTAATTTTATTATGTAATTTGTTTTTCTATTGGTTAAAATATGGTTAGTTGTATGGGTAATTGTGTTTTTATATAGGAAATATATAAAATTAATTGTTTCTTTAATCCGTGTGCATAGCTGTAGAGTGACACTTATATTGAAACAGAGGGAGTATTCAAAACCTTTAAACCTGTCTCCCCCAAGAAGCAACAGTGAGTGCACAATTACGAATTTACGATGCAATTGCTCCCAAACATTTCCTCCCAAACATTTCCTCCACTCTCTAGCTACACGTGTCATACTCTCCACATGCACACACACACACACATATTCATGCATGCGTATATAATACATTCTTATTGAGAAAAAAGCGTAGAGAAGAGAGATATGGAAAGAACAGAAGTCATGATTAATCGGCCTGTTGTCCTTTCTTTCAAGGCGAATGGATCTGTTTTGTGACCTAAATATTTGTCTTTGAAATCCAATATTTAATGGTTTAAATCAGGTTTAAGTGCGATTAATCAGTTTTAGAAATGATTAATCGGGTTTCCGATTAATTAAACCGATTTGACCAAAATCGCGGTGGCTGACTGCCATTGAACGCCTACTCGACCATCTAGGTAGTCAGACGGCTGCGTTTTAGAACCTTGGTTATATGTATACATAGGCTTCAGATTCTTGAACTAATGTGATGCTAAGTGGTTGTCAAGATATATATGCCCAAGAATCCAACGTGGCTCTTTAGATTCGATTGAGATTTGCTTGTTACTTGAACTATTCACTGCGTGTACCATAGGTAGAGTATGAGACTAATATGTAGTATATCCTTCTCTATTAAAGAGAAGTGCAGAGAATGACTATATGCGACACACTACAAACTAAAATAAGCCTTGTATCCATAATCTTTAGGAAATTGTTCAGAGAATTGAATTTACAAATGATGTCAATTGATTAATAATCTGATCAAATGACTAAGAACTTTCCACGTGAAATAATATAAAATATGAAACATATGTTCATAGTATTTCAAACAAACTATATAATTAGTAAAATGTTCATATCAATAGAACTAATCACCATTAAAATTGTAAAATATGTTTGCATGAATCAGGTCATAACTTTCAGTTGCGCGTGCTTTAACAGTATTTTTTAAATAATTGTGGAGATCTCAGAGACTTTCTAGTCTCAAAAATTAATCTCACGGTCTCTGAAATGGTACAGCTAAGTGGGTAAAGTGCATCGAATTCAGAGTGAAAATTTCAACTGGAACCCCATACCATTAAAGCAAGACGCTTGGTTTATTTAGTTAATAACTATCTATCTCAAATGCATACATACATGTAGATATATATATATATATATATATATATATTTATTATATGATACTTTTGATGATAAATTAATAATCAGCATTTCAGTACTTTATAATAAAAAGTTTATTGGAAAGTCTGAGATCGATGAGGGCATATATGAGGCTTAGAATGATGCATTTAATTAAAACATAGAAGAGAAGACGGGTGAGATTAGGTTTTCATGTCCTGATTGTATATTCTCTCTAAAAGATATAGCTAATTAGTTTCCGCTGAAATTTTGAGGATGAACTTGATGCTAATGTTATGTAATCTTATATACATAGACAGATCAAAAGCGCTAAATATGATATTTAGACCAAAGTCGTAACTTAGCTAGTCAAAGATATGAGAAGTATTTCGAAATCCACATCTAGTCCTCGAAGGATTATGGTATTTAATAATTTGACACAAAATAAAACATATTTTGACAAAAAAATGCCAAATTTTTTGAACTACATAAATTTCCCTTTCATCAAGTTTTTTTAATAGTTTCACTTTATATTTTGATAAAAGGTTTATTTCTCACATATTTTAATAATATCATTAGACTCTGATCCGTGCGTTCGTACGGGTATTTTTTTAATTTTTAAAATGTTCAAACTTTTTTTGATTGTATATATATTTACCACTTACCAATATTTAATATATGTTTAATATGATTTATAGGTTATTTCTTTTGATTTTATTAATTTTTTTAAATTGTCATTTGTTTTAGTTGTTTATATGTATATAATCGTGAAATGTAGATGTTTAATCTCAAAAGTATGAGACAATTTCTAAGAAGCAGTCTATTCACGATTAATAGGAGCTACAGTAAACTTGTATAATGGTGATAGTGCGAAGAGTCGATATTTAGTTAGCTAAAATTTAGGATTTTAGTTATTATTTAAATGAATTAAATATCTTTGTTAATATATTGTAAGGTAGTTTAAATATTTTAGAAATTAATAAATGATTAAAAATCTGTAGGCTTTTGAGCGTTTAAATGTGAAAAATACACATGTGCTACTCAAGATAAGAATCGAGTTACAGATAATTATGTTAACTTTTCGAATATGAATTACAATTGAAAAAATAAGTTCCATGTTATATACGTGATGAGTGGTCAAAATTTGTATTTAATTCTAGTTTTGGTAAATGTTATTGAAATGATGTGGTTTGTGAAAGTGTTAAAACCGGTGGTGTTTATAGTGGTATAGATGTAATATTTTGGATAGCTAGTTTAATTAAATTTAGATGGTTTAATTTAAGTGTTAAATATGGTTTAAACCACTGGCATAGACTTGTATTATTTAAGGTGAACTGAGGGTTAATTTTAACTTATTTTTCAGTTTTAATTGATTAGATTTGATACTATATCAATCTATTTTGTATATATTGTCAAAATACAAATTATGATAGATCTATCATATATATGTTTCTCGAGCACAGAAATTTAATTTTCTATGATTGAAAGGGAAGAGAGCAACCCACACTGGATCCCTCGGAGGTGATTTAGAGTGTATTTAGCTCGACTATGGATGTTATTGAAAGTAGCTAGAGGTACATAGACTTTAATTAGCTCTTGGGAAATCTTGTACCTAGATAATAAGGGAATCATATAATGACCACGATTTTGGATTAGGAAGGACAAGTATTTGAAAGGTAGTAATGAATTATAAATTTGTCATTTAGTTATATTTTTTTTGTTAGTGATTCAAACTAGCAATGTAGAATGAGCAGAAGAACATGACGGTTCACCAATGCATAAATGGGATTATATAATTTTGTTTAGCCATAATTCGATATTTTTATCTTTTAGTCTTCGCGCATTGAGGATTTTGGGTTAGCAGTTCGTATAAATATAACATTTAGCCCTGCCAACCATATCAAAAATTAATTATTAAAATACATATTGAATATTTGTTTGCTATATTAATTAAGCCAGAGTTGTTGTTCAACCATAGGGAAGAATGGAAATATGGAACCGAGTCAAACATTAAACCACATCCATGTAACCAATTATCCAAGTCTTCGTGTCGACTTAACGTCACTGTACAAAATTTCAACATTACCCTTTTTTTTCTTTTTTTTTTTGATTTGCTAGGATGGGTTCGGTCGGCCTTAATCTCCCCTAGGTTCAGTACCAGCCTGTGTCTGTACCCGCACAATGGGACCTAAGTCATATCGTGACCAGTACGAGTCGAACTTTACTAAATTAAAACTTCTTAACCATATAATATATACCTCACAATTTTGAGAAATCTCTTAAAGTACCACTTTTCTAATACACATTTATCTTAACTATATTTACTTTCAGTATTAAATAGATAAATAGACATTTATAACTCTAGTATTAACTAATATAAATGATTTAGATTTGATAGGAATAATTTTGGAGAATGGGATTTAAAATTTTAATAAATATAGAAATGAATACTTAAAATTAAAAGAAAAGTTTTTAAAAAGTTTCTAAAAAATTAGAATTTCAACAAGAAAATTTGGAAAAACAAAAATCACGAAAATACTTTTATAAAAATGTTCATATTTGAAAGTGTATAATTTGGAAACTATAAAAAAAAAATTATTTATTTAAATAATAATGTATATTTATAAATTAAGGATATGTATATATTTGTATATTTTTATTAAAATTTCATATTTATATATTTTTGCAAATATACATTTAAAGAAAATAAATATTAATAATGATATCATATGAAAAGTAAATGTGAATTTTTTTCCACAATTTAATGTATAACTCTTATGATATAAATAATTATAATACGCGCATGTCAAGCGTGTGTTTTCCAAATGTAATTGAAAAATATTGATAAGTTTTTTTGGTGTTGAATATTCTCTCCATACCGTTTTACTACAACTGCAATTAAGATTGGATATTTTATTTGTTAAATTTGATTCAATTTTTCATTTATTTTATTTGATCCAAAAATTACGTATATATGTAAACTCTTAAAGCAGAAAAAATATTAAAAATTAATATCTATTAAAATTGAAGCAAATCAAAAATACTGAAATTTGGAAAAGTGGATATCCATTCTGATCCGACAATATATAGATACATGTATATCTTGATTATATATAAATATCTTATTATCTTTTCATTAAAATTTCATATTTAGATATTTTTGAAAATATACATTTAAAGAAAAGAAATATGAATATTATTAATTATATAAAATATTAAGTTTTGCGTCTTTATAATTATAACTTTTTTCTTAAGTTTTGTGTTATTATAATTATTAACAAAGTTTAAAATTTACAAAATATGTAGTTTTATTTTTTCAAATTTTACGTTATTTAATTAAAATGGATGATATTCATATGTATTTATAAATATCCGTAAATATCTATTTACTTTTTTGGATAATCAATTTTCAGATATTCGTATTTTTTCCAAATAAAACAAATCAGAAAATTAAATATCTGCAATATACCAAACAAATCACTAAACTTGTGTCCAGTCCTAACTGCAAGTGGTGATCGAAGGAAGGGACCACCTTCGTTATTTCTTATCGTTTTAGATTGTGACATGGTTGCTCGTAAGATCTGACTTTTGATTTATGGTAATTATTATATACAACTGAAATATTATTTTCTTAAAATGATAACAGGTGTATAATATATGCAAGCCCTCTATATTTAATTTGATATAGCCACCCATATAGTAAGAATGCCGGTCAATACTCAGCTGCTCCTATTTTATTCTTTTTCTTTCTAATCGGATGATCGGGTAATTAAACGGATGAACATTTTTGGTGCTTAAATCTTTTAGACCATTTAAAAAGAGGCATATATCTTTTAGACCATTTAAAAAGAGGCATATATCTTTTAGACCATTTTTGGTGCTTAAATAATATATATAGCCATGATAAAGTTTGATATTTTAATTTGAACTAGCATGAACAATCCATAACAACAATAACACTGCAACGAACCACGACCGTTATCATGTGCGTTACACTTTTATTCAATCGTATAATATGGTGTTGTTCATGGTTTTTATCATGTGCGTTACACTTTTATTCAATTGTATAATATGGTGTTGTTCATGGTTTTAAATGGTTTTCTCTTTTTACATGCTTTGCATATGCTCTCAGATTTACTTGTGTCAAATATATAACGACCTGTTTATTCTTAAAAATACGAAGACAACAAATGTTGGAATACTAAACTTTAGGAGAATTCTCCTTAAATACACACAAATAGTTTTTATCATAAAAATAGCACACAAGATAAAAAATGACTAAAGTAGCATATTTAAATTAAAAACGAAATTTATCTTTGATGAATAATCTAATATAGATAAATTTTTATAAAAAATATTTATTCTAAACTTTCTATCCTAAATCCAAAATCTTAGACAATAAACTGCCAAACCTCTAAATACTAAACCCCATTTCCAGAAATTTAAACCTTAATTCTTAGCCCTTTGACTATAGAAATGTATGTATCCTTATATGTAGTCATTTTTATGTGTACCTTATTTTGTGATAACTACTTTTGTGTTATTCTGTAGTATTTTTCTAAATTTTAGAAGTATATATATTAAGGAGTCTTTATGTCAAAAGGACATTAACCTTACTGCGAATAAGCTACATGGTAGCTCAGTGGTAGTTTTTCAGGACAAGTAAACTCGATCGCACTTTAATGGTTTTCTAAGTAGAACTAGCTGGCCTCGTTTCTATTGTCGATGAGATATACTACTAGTTGATCTTACGTTGCAAGTTGAACTTCGCAACCTCCAAGTTGGTATTTGGTCCAAATCACCTATGGTTTTTTATTTATATATATATTGAACTAATAGCCCCAAAAATAAATAAATTGCTCTCACGTAAAACGACACTGTACTCGATCTTGTTCCCACCAAGACCATGTTCCTTGATTGCTAGAACCGAGGTATGTAGTAGATACAGAGATTCTTGCTATAAAAAAAATTGTATTTACGTGCTTTGGATTCGTATACATTGACCTCCATACACACAAAATATTTTGAATGCTAAGTTTTATTATCAAGATATATATTAAGTTTTGGCCGACAATAAAAGATATATTTTAAGTTTTTGTATTATACATCTTCTGATCTATTTGCCTTTCATCTACCGATATTGATATCATGACATGTCTACAGATCGTTGAACTGTACATAATAATTTTTTTTTTTTGCTAACCGAATATCTTAAATAAATTGAAGTGATCTAAACTAGAGACCGAAGCGAGTAAAGACACTGTCAGAGCATCACCATATGGTTCATCTATAACAGTCTTCGAATTTGAATGTTGCAGTCCATATGTAAATTCCGCAGCGGTCAAGGCTTAAATTCAGAGGTGGGTACTCCAACTAGAACTCATTTACCATTAGAACAAAACAACTTGATTATTGTACATAATGATTTGACCACGTTTTTGTGTTAGATAATTTTGAATTGAAGACCTGAAAATATAATGATTTCATTATATTTCGACTAGTGAAAACAATACGAAGGAAAAAATCAGATAATATATCTTTACAATTTTTTGAAATCTGAAATTAGTCGTCGGATGAAAGCATGCATGATAATACATGTCTTCGAGTCGACATATAATTAAGCCTATACATAAATAATCAACAGTGGAGTTAAGAGACTTTTTGATGTTGAACATATAGTTTGTAAAGAACAAATTAACAAGAAGTTGCTTCTCTTATTAATTCACTTGAAAAAATCCCTCAAAACTCAAGCTCTCTAAAACAAACTTTCAAATCCCTCAAGGTTGCAACAAACCTGCAACTCTATATATATAGGTTTTATCAATAACCTAAACTCGTTATTAAAAGCTTTGGATAACTCCTAATCTCTTTAAAACAAATCAAAACAAACTAAGATTAGGATAACTTGCAACCAAGTTATTTCAAGCTTATCCAACATTCTCTCCCTTAAGTTTGAAATCTTCTTGTGACAAATCTTTGACTCCAATCAAACTCCTCATTTCTTTGAACCGAATCTTCCCAAGACCTTTGGTTAGTATATCTGCTCTTTGCTCACTCCCTGCAATGTGTTGAACTTCAATGAGACTTTTATCCACACATTCTCTTATGAAGTGGTACCGGCGATGAATGTGTTTAGATCGACCATGAAACACATGATTCTTCGACAAAGCTATAGCTGACTTATTATCAATTAGTAGCACCATCTTTTCATACTCCTTTCCCATGATCTCTCCGAGCAAGTCTTGAAGCCAAATATCCTGTTTAGCTACCTCTGTTGCAGCCATAAAATTTGCCTCACAAGAGGATAAAGCAACCGTGTCTTGCTTCTGTGAACACCATGTTATAGGTGAGTCAAGGAAGTAGAATACATGTCCGGTTGTGCTTCGTCCGTCATCTTCGTCTACATTGTGACTTGCATCGCTGTACCCAATAAGCCTTGTATCCTGAGCTCGTCTGAACACTAGACCATGACTAAGAGTTCCTCGCAAGTAACGCAAGACTTGTTTCATAGCAGCAGCATGAGATGTCTTCGGATCCTGCATATATCGACTCATCACACCAACAGAGAAAGACAAATCTGGTCGAGTATGCAGCAGATATCTTAAGCAGCCAATACATCTCCTATACTCTTTCTCGTCAACGCTTTGTTGATCTTTGGCCTTAGATAACTTCAAGTTTTGGTCCATAGGTACATGAACTGCATTGCATTCGAACATCCCTGCTTCTTCTAAGATCTTCTTGGCATATCTCTCTTGACTTAAGTTGATTCCCTCACCATGTTGATAAGCTTCAATGCCTAAATAATATGTTAACCTTCCCAAGTCACTCATCTCGAATTTCTCAGACAATTCCTCTTAAACTCTGCAATCTTCTTGATATTAGTACCAGTGATCAAGAGATCATCAACATACACTGCTAGAAGAAGCAAGTGATCTCTGTCTTCTCGGCGATACACTGCAGGTTCCTTAGAGCATTTGGTAAACTTCAGTTCTCCAAGTACCTTGTTTAACTTCTCATTCCATGCTCTTGGAGCTTGACGTAAGCCGTATAGAGCCTTTCTCAGTTTGTACACTTTTCTCTCTTGTCCTGATACAACAAATCCTTCCGGTTGGCAAACGTACACATCCTCCTTCAGGTCACCATGTAAGAATGCGGTTTTAACATCTAAGTGATGTACTTGCCATCCTTTTGATGCTGCCAAAGCTAGTAGAAGTCTCACGGTTTCTATTCTAGCTACAAGTGCGAATACTTCCTCAAAGTCAATCCCATGTCTCTGAATGTAGCCTTTAGCAACTAACCGGGCTTTAAATTTGTTGATACTGCCATCTGCATTTCGTTTCACTTTAAAGATCCACTTGAGGCCAATGGCTTTTGCCCCAACTGGAAGCTCAACAAGGTCCCATGTTCTGTTCTTGATGATCGATTTGAGTTCATCTTCACAGGCGTCTCTCCATACCTTTTCTTTCTTAGCTTCAGCATAACTCCACGGTTCATCATTCAAACTCAGTAGTAACCTTTCTCCCTCCAATTCTATCATCAAGATGTAATCATCAAGGTACCCTGGCATCTTTCTTTCTCTTTGTGATCTTCGTAACTCTGGTTCAGAGGATTCGTTAGTATCACTTTCTTCACTTTCTCCTTCTTGAATGGTTTCAAATTGATCTTTTGCTCTTTCTTCTTCAGATACAGTGATGCTAGTGGGGTCAGGGTTGATACCATGATTCCCAAACTGACTGATATCAATACGCAGTACACCAGATTCTTTGCTCTTATCACAAGTGTTCCAGTCCCAACTCTTATTCTCATCAAATATGACATATCTGCTAACCAGCACTCTTCTTTTCTTGGGATCATATAGTCGGTACGCTTTTGATTCTGGTTATGTCCCAAGATGTACTAGCATACGAGACCTGTCATCTAACTTCTTGAGATGGTGAGATTCAACCTTTGCATATCCAATGCACCCAAAAATCCGTAGATGTTCAATGCTTGGTTTCTTTCCTTTGTAAAGCTCATATGGTGTCTTGCCTTTTATGACTCGAGTAGCATCTCTGTTTATGATGTATGTGGCATGTCTAACCGCTTCTCCCAACAGAAAGTTTGGTAGTTGCATGTGTTTAAGCAGACTTCTGGTCATGTCAAGGAGGGTACGGTTACGCCTCTCTACCACTCCATTCTGTTGAGGACTGTAAGGAGCTGTTAAATGTCTTGTGATTCCATTTGATTCACAAAACTTTGTGAATTCATTCGACACAAACTCGCCTCCTCTATATGTTCTGAATGTCTTGATGGATACCCCTGTTTCTCTTTCTGCAATAGCTTTGAAGGCTTTGAATTTCTCGAAGGCTTCACTTTTCTCTGCAAGAAGTATTGTCCACATATACCGAGTATAGTCATCAATAAGAACAAAGATGTACCGTCTTTTGGAGGGTGTGGCTGGTGTTATTGGTCCACAAAGGTCTCCATGTATCAAACCAAGTATGTTCTCAGCTCGGTATGTGGTAGATTGAGGAAAGGTATGTCTAGCTTGCTTTCCAAGTATGCAGGAAGGACACTGAATATTTTCAATTTTGAAATCTGTTAAGCCTTGTACGAGTCCCTTGCTTGCCATTAATCTCATGGCTTCTCTCCCAATATGACCCAATCTTGCATGCCACTTTGTGAACTCACTCATAACTGTAAGTTGCAGACACCTTTCACTGTTGTCAATACTAACTTTATACAGTCGATTCTTGGAACGCTTTGCAGTGATGATCATCTTTCCATCCTTGTCTTTCAGGGTAAGGTAGTCACCTTTCATTTTGATGTCACATCCTGCTTCTGTAGCTTGTCCTAGACTGATTATATTGCTTCTTAGGTCTGGTATATAGTAGACATCAGTAAGTATTTTCTTTCCTCCATCTTTCAAACAGAACAAGATTGGACCTTTTCCTTTTATGTCGACTCTTGAACCATCACCAAATCTAACTTTTCATGTAATAGTCTCATCTATGGACTTGAAATACCTACGGTTTCCAGTCATATGATTACTTGCCCCATTGTCCAAGTACCAAACCCTATCATTGTCTGAACCAGCTATAAAATCATGTGGGTTTACGTTTCTTTCGTTGAGGTAGACTACTTCGTGCATCATAAGTTCCTCTGCTTATGTGGTATATGTATCTCTTTCCCTTGCTTCCCTTGTTTCTATCACCTCTTGTAGTTTAAGAAGGCGATCAGGGCAAACAGACGCGAAGTGTCCTAACTTGTCACACCGAAAGCACATGATCTTTGTCATATCGAATGGTTCTTGGTAATACCGATCAGTGTATCTTCCTCTACCTCTTCCTCTGTAGTTGTTGTGTCCACCACGTCCTCGTCCTCTATAGTTGCTGCTGTAGTCACGGTTTGTGAATGGTTGCTGAGTTGTTGTTTGTTGAGTTGGAGTTTCTTTGTTAGCGTACATAAGTTTGCTTTGAGTCTCCTCTTCTTCTTCATCCTTAATTCGTTCCTCATACGCTTTGAATATCCCAACAATGCTCTCAAAACTTGCTGTTTTAAGATCTACAAATTGTTCTACTGTTGCAACCATCTGAATGTATTTCTTTCGTGGGAGGCAAGCTAAGAACTTCTTTATGAGCTTGGGTTCTTCAATAGTTTCTCCTAAAGCAGCTGCCATTGATGAAAGCTCGGTTAGTTTACTAGCAAGTTTATCAACCGTATCATCGTCTTTCATCTTTAGTCTCTCAAGATCTGATGCAAGAGTTTGCAACCTTGCTTCTCTTACTAGATCAGCTCCTAGATATCGCTCCTTGATTGCATCCCAAACTTTCTTTGCTGTGTCCAGATTTCCTAGTTGCAGAATTAGTGACTCAGGTAGTGACTGGAATATTAGGGCCGTAGCTAGGTCATTCTTTTCATCATCTGTTGATTCTGTTTCCACCAGATCCCATACCTTGTTGATCTTCAATACAAGTCTGATTCTGATAGTCCATACTGCGTAGTTTGTTTCAGTAAGAACCGGACAACTTATCTTGGAGGAGCTTCCTCCTTCTTTTGCTTTGGCGACAACAATATCTCCCATGATTCTTGTATGATCGTTTCACAAAGCTCTGATACCAAAAATAGTTTGTAAAGAACAAATTAACGAGAAGTTGCTTCTCTTATTAATTCACTTGAGAAAATCCCTCAAAACTCAAGCTCTCTAAAACAAACTCTCAAATCCCTCAAGGTTTGCAACAAACCTGCAACTCTATATATATAGGTTTTATCAATAACCTAAACTCGTTATTAAAAGCTTTGGATAACTCCTAATCTCTTTAAAACAAATCAAAATAAACTAAGATTAGGATAACTTGCAAACCAAGTTATTTCAAGCTTATCCAACAGAACATACGGACATAAACGTTCACAATGTTACTTCCACGGATATAAATGATGCCTAGATATCTCTAATAACTGTGATGTAATCTTTAGGTTATCCATTCAATATTTGACATGCCTTCTTTCAAAAAAATATGAAAAGTTGATAGACGGTCTAGGGGAAGCATACAGATAAAGAGTTTAACAATAATGAACAAGCAAGTTGGAGACAATAGCCATGTAACTTGTGATTCTATTTATTTCTTTGCAGTATCTCATAATTTCTTGAAAATTCCCATTGTTATCTACATGATGATGAACCTTTGAAAGATACAACAAAAGCAAAATAAAATCTGATTTGAGCAAAAATAAAGCACTCTAATTTTCTTTTTGAGTGAACTTATAAGAATATCTCTCATTTATTTGTATCTGATGAGAGTTAACGTACCAATATACATCTATCTTGCTGTTCAAGCAGGATAAGAAGCATATAAATTTCTTGGGATACAAGGTGATTCTCTCCAAACCCTAGCGTGAAGCTTAAGTAACTCCTTGGCCTTTTCTTTAGTCTTGCTCCCGCAACTCACTTGAAGCACCAAACACATCTTAGCCACAACTCCCAGTTGCAGCATCTCTTGTAACAAACTTGGCGTCGCGCAAAACCTTCCAATAGAAAGCAAAACCCTAACCGCCCTTTCGCTAGTTATCTGAGATACCCTCAATATCTTCTTAGACACAACCGCAATAGCTGCACCATGATTCAAGAACTCAGCTCTTCCTTCTGCACACTGACATAACATATCAAGAACCACCATCGCCATCTCTGAACTCCTTCTCTCGGATGAGAAAGTTTCATCCATTAGAAGCTCTATGATCATGGAGACAGCTCCAGCTTCCACAGCTTTATGTCTATTCCTTCCCCATGGACATACAATCATCAAGATCTGCATTGCTGATTTCGTTGCCTTGTGAGAGATCTGGTCATGCAAGATCTGAACCACTTCATTGAAAAGCTCACGTTCCAACAATATGATCTGCATTGGATCCGCAACTTCAAGAATCTTCTTGAGAAGCAAAGTCGCATAGGCTCTTGACTCGTAGATCCCACTTTGCATAATCTTGGTCAACGTCTTCACAAGATCTGTTCCCTTCTTGTTGTTTAAAAGACTCTTGCGGGCTGTCTCCGATGCGTCGAGATGATAGAGTAAACATAAAGCTTCGTCCGTCAAGCTCCTCAGAGAATCAAACCTATTCTCCAACGTGTTTGACTGACACATATTATTGAGATTCGATGAAGCATCTACTGAGTTTCTGATGATCTTTGCCAAGAACTCGGGAACTTCTGCGGCTTCTAAGCACCGCTTGTTCGTATTATTCTCCGAGACTATTTGACGAAGTCTTTTGAGGCATTTGACTTGGTTTTGATGTGAGGATGAAGAATCTTTGATGAGTTTTTCGATCTCGGATTTAGAGATTGGAGGTTTAGGGGTTGGGATTGTCTCGATGCCGTGGGATGCGTTGAGAGTACACCAAGATTGGATCAGACGGCGGAGAGTGTGGTTTGGTGTGAGATCGGTCTCGGTTATGACTTGTTTTGTGACCGGACATGAATCTTTCTTACCTGTGAAGAGCCATTTCTCGATGCTGTCTCTGTCGTAGGTTATTCCGGTGGAGACTATCACCGGATCCTTCATGATATCTAGAGAGATGGGACATAAGAAAAAAGTAGGAATCTCTATCTCTTGATCCATAAGTAAAACTTGATGAATATATTGACTGACGAATGAAACTTTTGCTTCAAAATGCAGTAGTTGAGATTTTAAGAGATGTGTATTGGTTTAAATAAATTAGCAAGAAGGGACAAGGAGGGTTGGGGTTTAAATATGAAGGATTGAAGAAATATTCAGAATGATTACAAAAGTCAAAACACGGAATATACAATATTTGTGAACTTTTTTTTAGATAGCTGTCACTATTTATTATTTATTGTTATCATAGAGCAGCGAGGAACGTATACAGATTTGACTTTTAAATATTTTTGAGTGGTGCAACAAAAACTAAAAAAAAAAAGTCAATGCTTTGTTTTAAAGAAAAGTTGAAGAGTGTTGACTTGTCAAAAGAGATGCGATTAAGGCGACGAAAGTGTAAATAGTTACGAAGTCATTGGGAGATTGGTCGAGACGGTGTTGAGCACAAATAGTTTGGGAAAATTGACAAAATAATCCCCAACTTGCAAAAATAAGCCAAAAAAATCTCCAACTCACAAACAAGCCATTTTAATCTTCAACTTCTAGTCAAACACGAATAAATCTCATAATTTCGTTGACCAAGCCATTTTAATCTCGTCAAAATTCAACCATTTAGTTCCGTTAGTTATATTTAACGGTTGACTTTTAATGAGCCTAAAATGGCTTGGTCAACGAAAGTATGAGATTTTTTTAACTTAATTTAAAAATTGAAGATTAAAATTGCTTACCTAAAAATATCTTAACTAAAATTATCTTTTTTAACTGACAGAAAAAAATATAATTTTTCATATTAATTGTAATCACTAACTTAATAATATATGTTCAAATAAGTGTAGATATAATATTTATAAATGAATTAAAAAAATTTATATAAATCAGCTGCTGGAAATCCCTTTCACGCACTTGAGTTCCACATTTTCACTTATTTCATCCTCTATTGAGTATATGCGATTATACTTTTAACAATAATGTGTTTAGGGTTTTACCTTTAACTTTTATGTTTTTATTCTTAATTTTTTTTGAACATAAGCACTTAATTATTTTATTTTATATCTGGATTTACATTATAATTATATTTTTAACCAAAATTTTTTACTAAACAAGTTTTTGTTTTTAATTCATTTAAAAATATTATAACTAAGCTTATTTGAACATATTTTATTAAGTTTGTCGTTCTAATCGATATGATAAACTACAATTTTTGTTGAAAAAAATAAAACAAAAATAGCAATTTTTAGTTAAGATAAGTAATCAATTTTAATCTTCAACTTTTAAATTAAAATAAAAAAATCTCATACGTTCGTTGACCAAGCCATTTTAGGCTCATTAAAAGTCAACCGTTAAATATAACTAACGGAACTAAACGGTTGAATTTTGACGAGATTAAAATGGCTTGGTCAGCGAAAGTATGAGATTTATTCGTGTTTGACTAGAAGTTAAATATTAAAACAGCTTGTTTGTGAGTTGGAGATTTTTTTGGCTTATTTTCGCAAGTTGGGGATTATTTTGTCAATTTTCCCCAAATAGTTTGTCTGCTTTGTGTTTCGTTTTTACTCACATGCCATAATTGCTGATTCCTCGCATCTCTTTTTGGACCTTTTTTTTAGCAACTACTTGAACATCCCCTATTTGACTTTTTTCTTCTTTTTACTGTACGTAAAACATCGTAGGCATATTTCGAAACTATAATACAGTAAAACCTCTATAAATTAATAATGTTGGGACTTTGAAATTTTATTAATTTATAGAGATATTAATTTACCAAAAATTACCTTATTCAGTTTTTTTTCTATTTTTTCCATTTTTATTTATAAAGTCAAAATACCTGATTTTCGCAGATGTACATTATTTAAATTTTAGAAATTTGATTTTTTATATTGTTTTATTATCTTATTTACTGTATATTTTTATGTTTCATCGAATTTTTATGTAGTTTTCAATATAATTTAACTAAATATTATCAAAATATATTAATATATTTATTGTAAATATAAAACCAACAATATAATGTTAGATTGTACTTATATAAAACTATATATAGATTGATTATTAATTTATGATTTTATTGGGACTATATATTTACATGGTAGTTTTAAAAATATTATTATCTTATTATTTTATCGATTTATGTCATATTTTATACCGGCCCAAGTTGGGACCAATGAAATTTATTATTTTAGAGAGATTATTAATTTATCGAGTATTAATTTATAGAGATTCTACTGTATATTACTGGTGTAACCGAAAGGTACAGGAAGATATTGGGTTATTAACTTATTGTCAACCAAAAATACGATTATTGTTTTTTTTTTGTGATAGATTGCTTGGTGCCGACAAAATCTGAAGTGCCATTAACGATCCGTTGTTGGATTTGTACTTTTTTGAGGCTGCAACTTCTATGATACATTTAGACCCATACTCCCTTGTTATGCTCAACTTGTTTTTATTTTCTAGGCCCTTCCACAATATTTTGAATATTTGCTTTTTGGTTAATTAATTTTCATATTTATTTTCTCCTTGTTCTTGGTGTTAATGGAGATAAGATATCGCAAAATGGCAAATGTCTAATAAAGCTAATTATTAATTTGGTAAATGGTCATGAAGTATATTACTATTACAATAACATGAAACAAGGCATCGACTACCAAATTGTGAATTAAGCACTACGGAACGTATTATTATAAATATACTACGGATCTAGTAAATGAATATGACAATTATCTACGCCTTCAGCAATAACATAGAATTAAAATAGCAGACCATCTATGTGGAGAAATTAGATTTCCTCGTGGAAATATGCCATAGTAATAAAAAAAGGTATCCGTTCCACAACCGTTAGGTGATAGAAGTAATTAAGTAAAACGTCTAAACCC